>JAADVN010000234.1:0-25476 GCA_023335535.1 Globisporangium spinosum
CAACTTTTGGACTTCAAATACAACGTCTCACCATTTTCTCTCGGTGTCGAATACAAATATCGCTGGCTCCAACACATCTCGCGGGACAAGCTGATACGTTCGCTCGAGCTCCGTGATCGAAAGGAAGACGGTGTGATTCGGACAAGGCCGATGCGGACATTTCAGCGACGCTGGTCGGCTGAATTGGCTCAAGTCGCCACTTGGAGGAAGAAAATCCTTCTTCTTGATCTCGCTCTTCGATTTCGCTTGAAAGTTCGCGAGCTCCTTGGTGATTGACACCACTTGCAAGATCTCTTCTTTCCGCGTCGCTTGCTGGAGTCGCTGCATTCGACTTTCTTTCATCACATGCCCTTGAAGCCGAAGCATCTGGATAAGCCACACACACGATAATAGTGAGGGAAATGCAATCCTCACACACTCACCACACAGAGAATGACACCACTCGTACGTACGAGCTCCTCAGGCTGCAGCTTGGTCTCGTACGCATTTCTCGCTTTCAGCTCTGTGCGCAATTCGCTGGTGGACATCGCCCACGGATCGCAGACCTTGCCCATCGATGAAAATCACAGATAGATGGTGTCGTTGTTCATGATACCTGCTTATAGCTCATAGACAGCGATGTCACGCCTCCGATACCATTCATATCTCCACACCTTCAATATACATGCACGTCACAAACAAAAAGGTGGCAGCACACAGTACGCACCGAGAGTTCCGTCGAGACGCAGCAGTCGACCTTTGAACATGAAGAACTGCTCTTCAGCAGGCAGCTGGATGTAGGGACTCTTGGCGATCGCCCGCTGGTTCGCTAGAAAGCCCTGGAGCTCTTCCACTTTTGCAGTCGGGAGTACGCGCGTTGGGAATTTTGTGGCTTTGAACGGCGGCGGCGGGCCAGTGTACTTGCTGTCGTCGCTCTCTTCCGATGTCGACGTGAACACGGGCAGCTGGCACGTCGACACGAGCACCGTGATCGGCTGCTCTTGCTTATCGTCGTCCTTCTTGGCCGCCTGTTGTTGCGCAGTGGAGGACGCTATCTCTCTAAATTATGCTCTCGGTGTTGGCTTGCCAACTTGCACGTATCATCAACAGACACTTCAACTTCGGAGATGCACTTTCAAAACCGGTAGACCGGGTTTGACAGAGCGGGTCAGATGGGTCCTTTCCGACTGGAAACCCGAGCTGAATCTAACCCGCGTGTAAAGGAGTGAGTGTCACACAAGTGACGCTCAACAAGCAGGCGTTCTGTTAATATAGAAAATCCTACCCAAAAGCTGTGCGTTTGCAAACCAAATCCTGGTTGGCTCGGATTCTGGACAGGTGTGCTCTTTATGCAGGAAACCTGATCCAACAGCCGTGCATTTGCAAAACAAATACGTGGCAAATTCGTGGCTATGCGTGTAATTTCCGCGAAACCTTTCAGCTTGTTGTGCATAAGACTGACTGCCGACTCCCCCTTCGCTCGCTCTTCCGCATTTCCGAAGCGAGCGAGCGACAACAGAAGGAAAAGAGCTCTTCGCACCGACGACTGCGCTCTCTGAGAGATCGCTCTCCCCTCCCTTCTTCCCCCCTCTGTCTGTGTGTGAGAACGAGAACGAGCCAGGATGGACAAGGCGCTGCTGACCCGAGCCACCAGCAAGGAGGACTCGCCCACGCCCGGGTACCTCTACGGCGAGATCGCGCGCATGACGCAGCACTCGTACGACACGTGCTCGAAAGTGCTCGACTTTCTCATCTCGCGCGTCAAGAACAAGCACCACACGATCAAGTTCAAGGCGCTCCAGGTCATCAAGCACGTCTGCCGCGATGGACGTGTCGACTTTAAGCGCGAAATGCAAAAGCACATCCCGACGATCAAGGAGTGTCTCCGTACGTTCACGGATATGCGTGCGGTTTCTTGATGTGTGATAGCTTTACTATGGGTGCTGACTGCTTTTGGTCGTTGGTGCGTGATGATACAGAGTTCCGTGGTCCTCCGGATCCGTTGAAAGGCGATGAATACTACCGTCGCGTGCGCGACTCGGCAAAGGACGTGCTGGATGCGATTTACGACACGGACAACGCTCCGGGCTTGGGCGGCATGGGCATGTCTGCGCGCATCCAGGGCGTAGGCAACCCAGCTGACAATGCTGGCGGAAGCTCAGGTTGGAGCTCCAAGATCTGGGGCAAAGGTTCGGGAGGCGACAACCTGCCAAACGTGCCGATCGCGGGTGGTCCGATAATGGCGGCTGGATATGGCGGACAGGGTCAATACGGATACCCAAGTGACCCAAACCAAGGAGGCTACGCTGGTCCACAGGCGCCGAACTCGTACGGCCAACAGCCTCCGTACCAGCCTGAGTACCCGTCGTTTGGTGGTCCAAATGCTCCGCCAGGAGCTCCCGCTCCATACGGTGGCCAACAGCAGTACGGCGGACCGCCACCACCATTCAACGAGCAGAAATTTTCGGGTATCGGGAACCCAATGTACCAAGATGCGAGAGGTATGTGCTCCAGTCACACAGATGGATTGTGAGTATTTCTTGCTCTTAGCATCACAAGTGAGTGCTCACGATTGATTTCTTATTTGGACATGCAGACGAGAAGGGGTTCTTCCAAGGCTTGAAAGAGAAAGCCGCCTCGAAGTTTATCAAGTCTGATGGACGTCCTGGTGGCGGCATGAACGGTGCCCCACCTGGGTCGACGAACCCGCCAGAAGGGTGGAGCTTCGCTACCAATCGTGGACCTACGAGTGGCAATTATGGACCTTCGGCTGGCGCGTACAACCCGGAAGAGACGTACCGTCCATCGAACTATGTCGGTGGCGGCTACCGTGCTGGGTCCTCTGCGTACGGTGGTCCAAATGAATCGCGCGAAATTGTGAGCTCTCAGCTGCGTGAGAAGTCTTACGGTATGTTTTTTGATATCCTTGTGTGCTGGACTGCTTTCGCTGATCGATTTGCGCGGTGATTTCTAATGTTTATTTGGCGTTTTGGGTTTGGATAGATGGTGACCGAAAGAAGGGCCGCGTCGGTGGTGCTTGGGGCGATGCGCCAGAGTCTACTCCGCCACCTCCTCTCGTTTCCATGTCCAGTGGTGGCCGTGACAACAGAAACCCTAGCTTTGGAGGCAGCGGCAGCGGCAGTGGCAGCGGCAGCGACAACCGAGAGTCGAGATCGATGTCCAGAGGTCCTACAGATTACAGCTACGACGCACAGCAGCGAGCTCCAGCTGGTCCGCCGTCATACGCTCCTCAACCTGTGCTCACCGGCCAGACGTCTGGTGCCCAATCTGACGGCTCGTACGAGCGCAACCTTGTGAACGCGCTGTGTGCCCCAGGCGGCATGCGTGCGATTCCTCCAAAGGACAAGCTCGACGCGTTCGTGAAGAGTGCGCTGACCCTGGATGCTGAAATCGTGGGGCCAATCTTGGAGGACTGTCTCGCTGACCAGCAGTGGACGGTCGTCTCTAAGGCCCTCGCGACGATCGACACGTTGCTGAAGGCTGATGGCTGTGAAGACTTCTTCGACTACTTCTCTGAAAACTATAGTGAAATTGAAGCGTGTGCGCAGTCCGACAAGGCTGCTATCAGAGATCGCGCGGTCAAGATCTTGAGCACCGTCGGTCAGTCCACGGGAGTTTCTTCGGGGCCAGCTCCAGCCCGACAAAGCGCTTCGCAGAAAGCGCGCGGAAGTCGGCCATCGAGCAACTATCAGCAGCAACAGCAGCAGCAGCCACAGGCAGACCTCCTGGGTGACTTCAGCGACCCTTCTCCTGTGGATAACGGAGGAGACATTTTCTCTGGACTGCAGACTTCTGCTCCGACTCAACAGGCGCCAGCGCCAGTCGCGAACGATGTCATCGACATGTTTGGTGGCTTGAGTCTCCAGCCAAGCGCGCCAACTAGTGTTCCAGTTGTGGAAGCGCCAAAGCCAGCCGCGCCAGCTCCAACTCCTGCGCAAACAATGGTGCTCGACCCTCTGCTCGAACCTGTGCCAACGCCAAACCCATTGATGAACAGTGGCTTCGGCGGAATGAACATGAATATGATGGGCTACAATGCTCAACCACAGATGGCGCAGATGGCTCAGATGCAGCAAATGCAACAAATGCAGTACATGCAGCAAATGCAGCAGATGCAGTACATGCAGCAGATGCAACAGATGCAAGGTGTGGGCGTCGGTGTTGGCGCCGTTCAGATGGCGCCTGACGCTCGAGCTCGCATGGGATCGCAGGTGATCGGTGCAGCGATGACTCCAACCGGCTACATCGCGAAGACGATCCAAGAGCCATCGGACGAGTCGAGAGGAGATTCGGGATTCGGGTTCATGAAGAAGAAGGACGACTCGTTTAATTTTGTGATGGATGCGATGAAGAACAGTTAAGCGTCACTGTAAATTAGTCTCCATTTTGCGAACTCGACCCGCGCGTGCTCTGGTGGCCCGCTCGAAGGCGCCACTCCTTGCCGCGGAACCCGGTTACCCGCGCTTTATCATGAAGAACGAAAGTAGAAGAGAATCAAAAAGCACACCTAACTCAAGGCAGGAGGGAAGAAGTAAGGGTTAATCGAATTGTTCTAGATGTCAAGTGCGTTCCATTTCCTTACCTAGCTGTCATCTGCTACATGGCGACTTCCTGAGCAGCTTCTGGCATTGAGATGCTGGCATCTATGGAGAAGACGCGAGCATCGTTTGGATCTCGTCCAGGGTCTGCGCCACGATCTTTCCACCAGCAGAGAACTGGAAATCTTCCTCCTGCATCTCAGCGAGAGCCTCAATCAACGCACTGCATGCCTGCGCTCAGGTGTCATATTAGCCAACCCGCTTTGCTCTCTCACACAACGCGATGCTCAACAAACCTCTTCGCAAATGTCGCTCGCTCCTGCATTGCTCTCTGAAGTTGTCTGCGCCAGGCTGGCGAAGCACAAGTAGACCATGACTACACGACGCACCATTTTGAGAACGGATAAGCTTGTTTTGTAGCAGATTCCAAGGAGCTCGTCAAGTTTGTTTTCTTCTTCTCACCTTGAGAGACGCATTCGATCAGAAGAGAGTTTCCTTCGCCCTCCTCACAGGCGACCAGAGCATCCACGAGCGTTCTCAGCAAGCACTCGCGCGGCTCCGAATGGACTGTAAACCTGTGCAGCAACTGGAAGACGCGCGCAGCCTCCTCCTCTCGGTCACCCACCGAGTCTCCTCGCGCCGTCTTAAGGTCTTGCAGACACTCGTGAAGCGCAGAAAGGAGATCGTCCATCGTCCAATCTGTTTCTGCTCTCGCTTCCTCGTCGGCTGCTGATTGGATGCAGACGGCGCTCGACGTTACCCCATGGACTCCGGCAGGCGACGTAGGACTCGCACTCGGGAGAGTGATCTTGGAGCTGCTCGCTCCAGATGGCTGTGATGACTGGACGACAGTGCGCGCGCCCAGCGCCGCGTGCTTCATCGCGTACGTGGCAAGAGCGAAGCGCAGGACTGCGTTGTCGCCTCCATCTGCGCTGCTGCTCGCTTCCACCATCTTGTCCATTTCCGCTTTTGGTAAAGCTGCTTGTGGAAAAACGGCAACTTCAACTTCCAAGGCAGTTGCAAGTTGAGAGCCGGAAATCTGGAAATACCGGTATGCGAAGGTTCACACGTCGATCTTGCCTCTCATCTTGCAACCTGAGGAAATGAAAAAACAATCCCAAAGTCGAATTTTTGGGATACATGCACATTGTATTGAAGGGAAACATTCAATCCCTACGTGTATAGATCAACCAGCGACACAAGAGCGATGGCAGCACGAGCTCTGAGTAGCTTCGCAATGCTATCTCTTTGCAAGCGTTGCGTACCTTCGCTCCACTATTCCACCATCTCGTTTCTCTCTTCAGCTTTCGAATGTGCAGATTTGGGATTGGCAAACCCGGTCAATCATTCAATCACTGGTTGCGGCCTCCGCGGAGTTCGAGTTTTCTCGTTGGTTGTTAGGGTCGCCTGGCGGTCCCTGCTGTATTTGTGGAGGTCCATGCTCCTCGGGCTTAATTGGACGGAAGGCTCCCTGGCCTGGCTCCTTCAACTCCGCGTTAGAGGGTTTCGAGTTCGAGGGCTTTGGCTCCTCAGCCGACGGAGCTTTCCACCATCATGACCCCGGAGTGTCGATTTCAGGAGCTGGCATCCCAGGAACACCACCCTCTGGTCCACTTGGCTCGGGCTCTCCAGATTTCGCAGTATTACCAGGCTCATCATATTCATCGTGAACTAGCTCAAAAGCGTCAGGCTCAGTAGCGTCTGGGTGACCTGGCTCGAAAGCATTAGACTCAGTCACCTCCGGCTTCATGGCATCAGGAGCGGCTGCGTCCGGCTCAATGTCATCGGGTGTGGTCGTTTCCGACTCGGTGACATCGGGCTCAGCGGCATCAGGTTTCGTGGTGTCAGGTTCCATGGCATCAGGCTTGGTGGCATCAGGCTTAGTTGTATCTGGGGTCAGTAGTATCAGGTTCTGTGGTGTCAGGCCTGCGGCGTCTGACTCGGTAGTATCAGTGCTAGTGAATCCGTCAGCAGGTGTCTCAGTTGGATCCGTCGGACTGTATCCTTCGTCAGTTGAAGTGAGGCTCTCAGTGGTGTCGCTTGGAATCGACATATCTTCGCCAATTGGGATATTGGCGCAATCTGCGATGACGTAGCCCTGCCAGTTCGGATCCCAGGCGGCAGCGATCTCCGTTGAAGGGTACGGGTGACGCTCATTGTTCGTCATGCGATACAAAGCAGGGTCGTCTTCGCTGCACCTGATGGTCTTCCCCTCTTCGATCCCGAAGTTCGCACTTCGAAACGAGCTGACTCTCGCCGCAGTCTGAGCCAAGGTCGACTGAGCGATTTCATTTCCGCCAGACGAGTGAAGCACGACCCCAGTGACGACGGCGGTCGTGAGCAGCGCAGTGAACCCGAACGCTGCTTGCTCTCTCTTTCGCTTCGCAGCGATCGCGTGGTTCTCCAGCGTGATTTGGTTCTCAGTGGAAGGATCCAACTGAGCCGCCTCTTCGTGATCGGTTCCATAATTTCCCCAATTCATTGCTCCAGGTGTCTGGCTTCTTGAGCTATCACTTGCCAACGCCGAGAGAAATTCAGGAGTGACATCAAATTGCTGCTGGCATCAAATAGCCCTCGCTTCGAGATGCCTGCGTGGGGCGCCTCTTCCTCAAACATAAGCGATCTTCGCTGAAGCACCGCTGGTGATGCAGTGTTGAGATCCCTGCTGATTGAAAACGACCGCGCGCTCAATGCGGAGGCGATGCTTCGCAAGTTGACGACGAAATAGGAGAGCTCACAGCCGTCCAATTTGGAAATGAGCGGACCGAAAATCCCGATGAATGAAGGATAGCGCGGCTTTTCATCTCTAAGGGTCACAGCAGCAAGCACAGCTGGGCTCGTTGGTGGAGGAGGGAAAGTAGCTCTTGAAGGGAGTGTCTGTTCAAAGCATAAACCCACATTTGGGGTAAAATCATAGATAGATCATGAGAATTATTGAAGCACGCAGTCTTCTCTGTTGCCTAAGAACGAGTTCGCTTTCGCCTTCTTCATCTCCGCAATAGCTTCCTTCGCCTCCAACTGCTCACGAAGGGACGACAACAGCGCTTTCTGCTCATTCAGCTCGTCATTCAGGACCGCCAACTGCTCGTCCTGTTCATTTTTGAGCGATCGAATTTCCTGTTTTCCATACGCACAAACAACCACCCACACATCAGTATGATTAAACGACAAGCAAGCAGCAACTGTGTAAAAACAAACCTGAATGGTGCGGTCTTTCAGCTCCTCTTGCTGGTCTTGATACTTGAGGGTCAGCTCCGTCGATTGCTGCTGACTGATCTTCTCGAAACGAAAGATTTCTTTCATTTGCTCAGTGTCTTGTTCACCGAGTTGGCGCTCAAGATCAATGATTTTCTGCAAAAACTGCTGCTGGTTTTGGAGGAGATCTTTCTCTTCGCGGTGGAAATTGCGCTCGCTCTCCAACAACTGCCGGTTCGCTTCCAGGCGTTCGCTTTCTCGACGTGCTTGCGCATCTCGAATGGTCTCCTCAAGTCTCCTGCGCTCTTCCTTCGACTCTTCGAGTTGAGCATCCAGGCGGGCGAGTGCCTCTTTGTGGAGAGATGAGAGCCGCTCAATCTGGAGTCGGGTTCGTTCGACTTCGGACTCCTTGGTCTGAATCTCGTCGTGAAGGGTATTCTGCTCATCAACAATGCGCTCCGATATTGACTGCAAGGCACGCTCGTATGACTCTTTTTGCTGAGCTAAAACTTCTTGAGCAGCTCGGATCTTGCCTTCGATGGACCGGAGAGTCTGCTTCAGCGCTCCGATTTGACCTTCCAGTTGTGTTTCTTTCGCACGAAACGAGGTTTTCACTGCGGTGCCCCAGTCGATGAGTCCGTCCACCAACTTTTCTGAGAGGAAATCGCCAAGGACAGCGGACTTGCTTGGTCCAAGTGCCCGCTCGCGGTATTTTACAACAACTTCTTCAATCAGTGCGCGCGACTCCGTCAAAGTGTTCTGCAGAGCTTGCGCACCGTCGTTGTCAAAAGAGCCGGATACGTTGTCAAACGATTCCTCTTTCGGCTTGTACAACTCGTCTAGTAGCGCCTTGTTGTACACCACGGACAACTGCTCCGATTTTGCGTACACATCCTGCAGGGATTCCAGCATGTACTCCGAGAGTTGTTCCAGATAAGTCTCCATCGATGAGTTGGCCGAAAGATCCTCTCGTTGCAGCTCCTTTCCAGCGATTTTACGTGCTTTCTCGTACAGCTCGTTGACTGTCGACTCTTCAATTGGACGAGGATGCGTTATGTGATTCACTTCAACTGGTTCTACAGCATTCAGATAAACACGGTGAGTTGTTAGCATAAGAAATGAATAAGCGAGTCTTATCAAGAAAATACACACACAAAAATGTACTCACTCATAGCTTCGACAATGGCACGTTCAAAGTGCTGTTTGAACAGATCCTTGGCATCTTCAAGAGCCTCGTCGCACTGGCTTTCCATCACACGGTCCCAGATTGTTGCGATCACAGGGCTTGATCCACTGTTAAAGGCATCCACATAGTTCTGAGCGAGCGACACGAGCATCGTTCCGTTCAGCAGACTCGACATCATCTTCTTCGGCTTTAGCGACGAAAACACCTTGCTCTTCAGCACTGTCATCTGCTCTTGGAACTCTGGTCGCAGTGATCCGTAAGGCTGATTGATCAGATCTCGGAGTAGATTCTCATCGTTCAGCGGACGAACCATCGTGACGCAGTCACGTGCGGGGAAGAAAGTCGAGAGAAGAGTTCGAATCCGGTTCTTCTGAGCGATTTCCTCTGTCGTCGGCGGCTGGTGCTTTAGTGCACTTTCAAAATAATCGCGCGGAGTCATCTTGCGTCCTTCCTCTTGCAGTTTCAAGGTAAAATCGCGCACGACCCACAAGAAATCAGGAAAGAATGCAGCCAGCTCGCTTCCTGTAGAAAAGAACGCACAAACAAACATGAATCAGTGTTGACGCTATCGTACCGATACTGCATAGCGGTCATTTGTATTTGCAAATCGACTACCAACCTTCACTGTTGCCATCTTCGTCACTTGATGCATGGGCTTTCGCCTGGATGTACTTGGTCAGGTTCACGACCAGCGACAGATCCTCAATCGCACTCGAATCAATCACTCCGCGACTGTTGTAGATGAACAGCGACGAAAGCAAGAGCGCGAGTGCGAAGATGCGCGTGTCTTGCGTCTGCGATCGCTGGGTCGACCCGAGTCCTTCCGTGTCCATAAACACGATCGTCGTATCCTTCGGTAAGTGCTTGAATGCACTTTCTGCAGCAAGGTCTGCAACCGCTGAGAGCTGCACGGGTTGACCCCAGATCCAGATCCCTTTCGTGCACGCATTGACCGTCGCGCCGACATTGAACATTGCTTCGGCACGATCGCGTCCTAGCAGCAGGTTGAGTAAGTACGACTTGCCTGTTCGGTAGAGCCCCGCGATGGACACGACGGCGACGGTGCCTTTGATCTGCTTGAGGTATGTGACCGCTTCTGGTGCGATCTCGAACGTGCTGTCTTCCGACAGCATCACGAATGGGATGGGCTGCGACAGCAGCGGCACTACCGGAGTCATCGCCGCTGCAGTTGCTGCGCTGGGGTTGGTGCCGGTGTCAGTGTCGGCGGATGGTGGCCCCATAGTCCTGCTACTGATTCTTGTGCTGGGCGCGTACGGAATGCGCCAATGGTGATGGCTCCGCTTTTTCTCAAGCAAATGCCCAATTTTCAAACAAAAATCTCATCTCAGCGAGGCAATTCATTTTCGACTCGTTGCAGTTTTCACGCAAAATGCACATTTGAGTTGAAATCTATCGATTCAAAATTGAATCGATGCCTAATTTTGTTGTTCGGCACACCGGACAACAAAAAGCGTTCATCAATCATCACTTCGAAAGAGAACGTGAGCAGTAGCAATATGATGCGCATCGCGCGACTCGGGACCAGCAACGGCGCAGTGCATGCAGCAGCAACTGCGCGCATCGCAGCCAAAGCGCCGATGCGCTTGCACGGACGCGTCAGCGCGCTGCAAGTAACTCGCCTCAGTAGCACGACTAGCAAGATCACACTCTTCCAGCGACGGCTATGCCACAGCGACCGCGCTCTCCGCGCCACGATGGGTGTGATCGGCGGCGGCGTGCTCACCACGAGCGTTATGAAGTGGCAGAGCACCACAGGCGAGAAGATCGTGAGCCAGTACAGAGACGACGACGAAGAGGATTCGTGGAGCGGCTTCTTCCGCTCGTCCATCGAGAGCATCAATCGTTCGATAAAGAGAGAGGTGAGACAGCGAATCAAAAAGCAGCTAATATCTCATAATTCTGGACTCTCACCGCAACACTAACGCGTGTTTGTCTCTTGATTAGCTGGAAGACGACAACATGAAGGCGCTGGCGGGCATTATCGCTGCCAACACAGTGGTGTTCGGACTCTGGCGGGTCTCCTTCGGCAATCCGACGCTAGAGAGGATCATGTGGAGACACTTCGCGTGCTCGTACACTGCTGTCGCGCACGGAAAGCGCCTGCACACGCTGCTCACGTCTGCTTTCAGCCACATCACGTTCCCGCATTTTGGCATCAACGTGTTCATGCTGTGGGAGTTTGGGCGACAAATTTTAGCGCCAGCGAACAACCGAGACGCGTGGTACAGTCGAGCAGTGTCCAAGTCCAAGTTTGTCGAGTACTATCGCAACAACACGAGCAGCAGCAGATCGAGCCGCTTGCAGCTGGACAAGTTCATGATGTTGTACTTTAGCTCCGCTGTCGCGTCCTCTGCCCTCAGTGTCGTCGTGTCCAGCTTTCGTGGAACTCCAGGAGGTACGAGAGATAACGCTTCTAACCGTATGCTCTCCATCTGCTCATTGTGACTGATCGCTCTCTGTTTGGATGTTTCAGTGTTCACTATTGGCGCAAGCGGTGCGGTCATGGGTGTATTTACAGTGTACTGCCTGCTCTTCCCCAACCGAGAGGTATGCGCTCGATTGTGTTGTGTGCTGATATGGCTTCCGAATTGTTCTCTGACGATTTCTATGCTGTGACATCTGCACCTTCTTTAGTTGATGCTCTATGGACTCGTTGACATCACGGCCGCCGATGCGCTGAAGCTCACGACCGTGATGAACTTGGTCGGCGCTGCGTTCCAGCGCAACATCGCGGTGGACTGCGTGGGCCACATCGGCGGACAAACCACCGGACTGGCGCTGAACGAAGCCTCGCTGCTCGCATAGATCTGCTGCAAGTGCATCCTCCATTTCCACTTCATCCTCGCGAAAACCTCCAGAAAGGAGGCGATGAAGCCCACTGTAGCAGCTTTTTGACGGAACTCAAGTTATGAATCCATAAATGCACTTTAGACGCTGACCACCAACAAAGGCAAGCAAAGGCGAACGTGTTTTGTTGTTTATGTCTCGGAGTGTTTTTGTAGTTGGAAATTGCTGAATTTGTACGTCGATGGCACCGTCTTCGACTCGTATTTTTCATCACCACACCCCAGCTTTTCAGCGTCTCCGACAGCAAACGCCCCAGAAAGAGACGCACAAGAGGTGGATCTGCATCGCAGGAATGACACTTGCTCGTCTCAGAGAATGGCGCGAAACCGGGTCACACGCGCCGCTTATTCAGCCTGCTCCAAGTAGTCCTTGACTTCAGCTGGCGTCAGCACGTGGAACTTCTTATCGTCCTTAATGATACCGACCTCGATGTTGTTCTCATCCATCTGTACACATAGCAACAGCAAGATCAGCGATACTGTAATGATACATTTACCAGAAGACAAAAGCAGCTTGCGTCGTACCTCGCCTTCGAAGCCTTCACGAAGGGTGAGCAGTGCCGTGTGGATCGCGTCTTCGATTTCGAGGTCGTCGTTGTAACGCTAGAACACACGCACACAAGCAAATACGTGTATCGCTTAACAACGGTCTCACTCACACGCATCATACGGCTCATTCTCGACAACTACGTACTCGCTCGAGGAACGTCTTTGCGCTGACAGAGTCCTTGCCGATCGCAGTCGCTTTCCACCCAAAGTACGCGCCAGATGGGTCGATCTGATACAGCTGCGGGCCGTCATCGTCGAAACCGGCAAAGAGGATCGACACGCCAAATGGACGCACACCGCCCGACTGGGTGAACTCCTGCATGATCGCAGCCAGCTCGCGCACGAGGATGCTGGCTGGGGCGTGTTCCTGAAGTGAAATAAAGAGAGTGCGATCAGCTACATTACCCCACTTACAAACGCGTATCACATAGCGCGCAGAGTCCTTCGTACCTTGTACTTCTGGAAGTAGGTCTGGGCTTTCTTTCGGGCCTTGCGCACGAGCACGCGGTAGTCTGGACCAAGACCGCTGTACACAATACCAGCGTTCTCCGAGAGCATCGCGATCTTCTTGCTCGAGGTCTCATCGACCAGAATCGTTGGCAGCTTCTTCTCGGTCGCGATCACCACGCCGTTCTTGGCTGTTGATGCGAAGAGACACAAAGATACACAGCAAGAGAAAGAGAGAGAGAGAAGAGTCAGAAATCGTATCCAAGCATATTCGCCGCCTGTAACGTAATCATATCGTCATCGCTACGCACACTTGATGCCGAGCGAGGTCTTTCCGCCAGTGTTCACCGCATTAAGCGCGTATTCGATTTGCAGCAGCTTGCCCGACGGGTTGAACGTCGTCAAACTGAACGAGTATGCAGAGTCGGCCATCTTGAGTCGAGTTGTGTTTCGAAGAGCTACATTTCGGTTAATCGCAGTGACAGCGACAGAATACAAACACATTAGCACGTTGTTCACAGTTCATACTACAGCACACGTAGCGCACATATGCACATGTGCAGATGCGCACGCTCATGCCCTCATCACCACATACAGAGAGGTCAAGCGCGCACAGGCGTCCTCGACATGTACCTGATCGATATCTTGAGCTGCAAGCACGAAATCCTTCTCCTTCGCCCCCCTCGTCGAACGAAGGCAAAAAAAATCCAAACGCGGTCCGGTTTGGGAAGATACCGGTTTGCCAAACAGATCCTGAACCGTGAAAAGCAAATACGAACCTTCTATTTAGCCTTTTGCTGTACGTATTACGTGCAACTTGAAGCAGACGGCTACTATTCAAAGCAGACATTTTGAAGGTACAGTGGACTCGTGCCAGTTCCACACGATGCCAACTTTTCATGGTCGCACTAATTATCGGATATATATCACGAAGTGAGTATGCAGTATTAGATTCAATTGGAAATACGGATTCGTTTCGACGTTTCGGCTGCAGGTTGCTATTTATCCATACAAACAACAAGATTGGTGTCCAATACACTTTATTCCCTTTTCTATTGTGCAATACAGCGAGAAACACAACACAACAAGGTCTTCCTTCGACTGACTCACTCAAAAATCTAGCGAGCGGCAAATGGAGAGCGGCCCGATCGGTGCGCTGCGGCGCGCGTCCAGCTACGTCTTCTACGAGCGCAACCCGCTTGTGCAGGTGAGAGAGCTGCATCTGCTTATGTATGAGAGCATGTGTACATCTACACATTGGGTCATTTACTACTGTCTGTTTGCTTTTCCCTGTAGTGCATTTATGTCGCCACCATGAGTTCGACGTACTACTTGTTCGTCACAGAAGCGCACCCGCTGATCCCGAATGGCTACGTGAACGCCTACCACAAGTACGAATGGAATGCATAGGCGTCACGTGCAATGTGCATATGCAGCGATCTACAATGTGGGGCTGAGTACAGTTGTTGCTGTGTCGCGTAGGTGGGTTGCTGCCGTACTGTTTCTCGTCTGCGTCGGGCTCTACGTGTTCATGTGCAGGGCGGATCCAGGCGTGATTCACGCGCACAACCTCAGCGAGTGGACGCGGTATCCGAACCATCCCGTGCTCTTCCCCGAGAACAAATACTGCCGCACGTGCAAGACGCTCAAGTGAGTTGATGCGAAGAGAAAGAGTCGTGGTGTGTTAAAAGCAGTGTTGTATGTGTGTGGCTAATGACGAATGTCGTGTGGCAACAGGATCCCTCGCTCCAAGCACTGCCGCATGTGCAATCACTGCGTCGCTCGCTTCGACCACCAGTATGTGATGATTCGCTTACAGCTCTTTCGATGCTGTCGTATAGCGTGTTGCTTACTAACTCGCTCTATTTCTCTCTCCGTCCCAATAGCTGCAGTAAGAGCCGAGTCTTCTTTGCTCAATACGTTGTACCTATGGGGGTCTACTTATTAATTGATGGAATGCGCTGCCAGTCTGGTTCAACGGATGCATCGGAGAGGGAAACTACAAGCACTTCCTTCTCTTTCTAGTGGTGAGTCCTCGTCTGTCGATCTGTATTCTGTGACCACGTGCTTGCTCATCAAGGCTGACACTTCTTGCTTTCTTCTTCGATGCAGATTCAGCTTGCGCTTTGCGTACACGTGCTCTACCTCACCAGCACCGTCTTCCTCGAACTCGTGCGTGTGTCTACACAAGAAAATAGATTATGTTGTGCGCTGGTGGTGCTGATCGTGCTGCTGCTGCTGCTGGTGTGTTGATACGACGGATACTGTAGACCGCACCGATCCTTGAAGCGCGATCGCGAGATCCGGACGCCGCAGATCAGAACCAGCGAGTGGAGATGACGAATGCGCTCCAGCACATCATCGCGGTACGTGTTTGCTGCTTTGATCTAATCAAATAGCGCTTTCCTCCTATTTCAACAGTGTCTCTCTCACACGATGAGCTGCGCCATTTGTATAGACCAACCAACCGCTTGGATTCGTCGCGGCGATCTCGTTGATGATCGGACTGGTAGTCTGGCTGTTCATCATGATGCAGCTGCGCCGCATCACGCTCAACATGACGGCGAACGAGTCGTTTAAGCGAGACGATCTCTACGACGCGGCGGAGCTGGACGGCGAGACGACGGGGAGACGCATGCTGAGCGTGCTCATGGGGCAGCTGCGCCGCAAAGTGCGCAATGCGAATGGGAATGCGAATGTGCCGCCGCGCAGTGTGCGCAAGAAAGAACTGGACGCGTCCTGGGGTGGCATGTTTTCTCCCGATCTGATCCTCAACACTGAGGAGTCGTTCTCCGTGAGCGACGTCAAGTTCAATCCGTACAACCTCGGCGGCTTTTGGCAGAACCTGAAGGACGCGCTGCAGCTGAGAGAGCGCAAGGTTGAACACAAACACGACAAGAACTGCGCTCACGGCCATGGTGGCAAGAGCACGACAATCACCACCAAGGCAAGCAAGAAGAAGAACTGAGCTGCCGGATGGAGCTGCTGATAGAGACAAGACGAACAGAAGACACAAGGGGGAAAAATACATGGGTGTTGATCATTCTTTGGTTCTTTATCTAAAGACACGCGCAGTTCAATGGGAAACCAAGAGAGAACATTTTAGGTAAAAAGACAATAGAAATGCTGCTGGTGCGTTGTGGTGACTGACGAGTACTACTTGAGAAGCCATTCACGAATGCTCGCTCGCTCGCTCGCTTACCATACACACACATGTCAAACCCAGTTCTCGCTTCCAATCGAACTGCTCTGGCTTCATAGCGACACTTCGCTGTCCACTTGCAGCTTATTACGCGACGCCTCGTTGCTGCTGCCCAGCGACGATGAAGAGCTCGAGAGTACCTTGTTCATGCTGATCGTCGCCTGCACCGAGTGCACGGCGGCCTTGAACTTCTTGCGCGCGTGGAAGCGGCGCAGCTCGGTCAACGCGCTCGTGAGCGGCACGGTCGCGACCTCGGAGTCCATGATCCATCGATGTTCAAGCAGCTCCGTAGCGGTCGCTCTGTAAAATACGTAAAGAGTACACGTGAGTTTCAGCATTTTAGGGGATCGTACTAGACGAGAGCCAAGCGATTCAAGCTACGCACCTGTTCGTTGGGTCGACGACGAGCATGCGACTGATAAAATCCTTGGCGTCGTCCGAGACGTTGTCCCAGTACGGCGAGTCGTACTGGTACTTGCCCTTTCGGATCTTGCGGAAGAGAATCGGCTGCGAGTCGTCGTGGAACGGCGGGTACCCAGCAAGCAGGATGTATGTGATCACACCGATACTCCAGATATCCACAGGCTTGCCATACGGCGCGCCTTCGAGGATCTCAGGGGCGACGTATCCTGGCGTGCCGCAGGTGGTCACCAACCCTGCGTCGTCCTTGGTCACTGTCTTGGCGAACCCGAAGTCCGCCAGCTTGATGGATGCATCGTCATCCGCTGACATGAGCAGCAGGTTCTCGGGCTTCAGGTCACGGTGCACCACGTCCTTGTCGTGGCAGTACTTGATCGCGCCGAGCAGGATCTTCACGAGGTCGCGCGCCTCTTTCTCGCTGTAAAACGTCTTCTCCACGATGCGATCGAATAGCTCGCCGCCACTCACGAACTCGGTCACGAGGTAGTAGTACTCTGGCTCGACAAAGAACTCGCGGAGCGTCATGATGTTTGGGTGGTGCATCTGAATGACACGTGTAGTAGATTGTAATTAAAATGAGTCCACAATCACATTGAATAACGTATCCATCCATCACCATCATACAGAGCAAGAGAACGCGCAACATACCTGCTGCAAGATGGCGACTTCGGTCATGATCGCTTCGTCGTCCTCCTCGGTCAGCTCCGAGCGCTTGATGCATTTGATCGCGAACTTCTCCTTCGAGTGCTTGTGCACGCCCTCGCGCACGACCGAGTACGAGCCCGAGCCGATGACCTTGCCGAGCGAGTAGAAGTTGGTCACCTTGCCCGACTTGGCGCCCTTCGTCGGCTCCTCGGTCACCACGGAGCTGTTGCCCGTGTTCGTGATGAGCTCCGACGCCTTGGGCTGCGGCGTGCCAGGCGAGTTGTTGCCCTACAGACAGAGAGTCGCATATATAGCGGTTCGTTAGCTGGTGAGCACACGCGGGGGAGGCAACGAGCTCATACACACACACACACACCTTGAAGCAGCAGAGAACAAAGTCCAGACAGCCCATTGGTTCAGTTGGAATCGCGAGAAAGGTGCTGAGTGCGCTTCCTTCCTCTTCACGCCGCCACTTGGGAATTGACTTTGATCTTTGGGATCGCGTCTGTCTGCGCAAAAGCCGATACAAAAAAGTAAAATCCGGCAAAAAAAATCAGTGCAAAAATGCAAATAACAAACGTTTCTTTGACAATAACCAACGTTTTTTAGAAGTGAACCCACGAAAAAATCACCATCCCAGGAAACATACGAATCACCAACGTGTCTTTGGTAATAACCAACGTTATTTAAGACTGAACCCATCTCAAAAAATCCGTTCTCATATGTGGACCACATCAAAAATCTCTGGGAGAGACAAAACAAAAAATCGATGATAAAAATCTCTGAGACAAAAATCTGTTGATAAAACAGCCAATAAACACTCGATTTCCGCTTTTGTATGTAGACCACACCACTTACTGTGTGTCACACACACCACAAGGTGCCCTAAATAGTGGACCCTTTGATGAACTGGTTGGCAAGCCATTCAGAATTGACAAGCAACCCACTCGATCAATCATGGCGTGGGGGCAGCGAGCGGGCGTGCAGGACCTGCTGGACCGCCTGCAGCAGCCAACGACGGCCAAGAGCCTCTACGTGCTCAGCACGCGCAAGATCACGGACGCGGACGCCAAGCGCCTCGCCGAGAACATCGCGGTCAACACGCAGCTGGAAGAGCTCTACCTGTCGGGCCACCGCCTCTCGCCAGAAGGGCTCCAGGCGTTTGCAGACTGCATTGCCGTGAACACGACGCTCAAGCACCTGTGCGTGGGCCACGACACTCTCGGAGACAAGGGCGTGCAGATCCTCTGTGACGGGATTGCGAGAAACCCCAACTCGGCGCTCCAAGTGTGGGATCTGGAGCACAAGTCGCTGTCCTTGACCGGCGCCGCTTCCCTGGGCAAGCTGCTTGAGAGCAACACGACGCTGACCACGCTAACCATCTCGCGCAACGCGCTGGGCGATGAAGCAGTCGGCACTCTACTGAACGGGCTTTGCGCGAACCCGCAGTCAGCTCTTCAGACGCTGTTACTGACCGACGCTGGCATCACCGGTGCCGTGCTCGGCCACTTTGCGTCACTCTTGGAGCTCCCAACGTGCTCGCTCCAGTCGCTGCAGTTGTCGTTCAACGGGTTGGAGACTGCTGGTACTGCGTTCTTCGACGCGCTGGCGAAGAACACATCGCTCAAGAAGCTCTACCTGAAGGATTGCAAGCTGAGCGATTCGCATGCGACGGCGCTGAGCAATGCGCTCAAGCACAACACCGCCCTCGAAGAGATCGATCTCTCCGACAACAGCGTGACTGAAGCAGGCTGCGCGGCACTCGCCGACGGTCTCCAGCTCAACTCGATGCTCAAGTCGCTCACTCTTGGCAACAACAAGTGCACGGACGCCGGCGCCTCGCTGATCGCGCAAGCTCTTGCAGCCAACAAAGCGCTTGCATACCTGGACTTGAGCAAGAATGAGCTCACACAGAGCGGCATCAAGGCGCTGCTCGAGCTCACCTCAGTGAAGGAGCTCCACGTGTTTAACAACACGATTGGCGCGGGACTGCACGAGCTGCTGCCTGCGATCACTGCGAACCAGAGCATCGAGCACTTGGACGTCGGCGCGAACCAGCTGCACGGCGACCTGAGCATCGCGCTCTTCGACGCGATCCACGACCACCCGACGCTCAAGACGCTGGAGATGGGCGGCAACAGCCTCGGCGAAGCTGGGCATGTCGCGCTCGACCGTCTGCGCCAAGCAAACCGCGCACTTGACGTTGCTGTCGACAAGAACGCCCAGGACGAGAATGGAAACTTCAACTTTGGCGAGCAATAGATTTTTTTTTGTACAGGTATAGACAGCAGCAGGAGCTTTGCGTGCTCCTGATAGACACGCGTAAGATGGGAATAAGAAGAGACAAAACTTGGGCGTTTTTTCACGAGGGGCCAGGAAGTGAATACTTTAGTTGGAAAAGTCTTGTTCCTACATTAATTCATTTGTGGATACGTCGTGCTTTCCTTCAACCATTTCAATCACGAGCCGCTTTTCCCCGTCGAGTTCTGCAATAGAGGTGCGAGCGCGGCTTCTATGACGTCCACGGAAAGCGACTTCTTGAACTGCGTCAAATCGTGCTTCATGTCCACCTGCCACTTCTCCACTTCGTGCTGGATGGTCTCGAGAAGAGAGAGCGCGTGCGTCTCGTCCTCCTCCGCGAGCGCCCGCACGTACTCGCTCCACACCGCGTAGTTCTCCTCAAGTTTCCGCACCGAATTGTACGACTCGGATATGCTTGACTCGAACATGTCGATCCGCACTTTCAGAGCCTGGTGGTAGTCGTAAGTGTCACGCACCGTAGTGGCTGCGCGTAGCAAACCAGACGCGCCGAAGATGAAACCGAGCAGCATGGCAAAGTACCCCATGTACGTGCACAGCCACGAGTTTTTCTTCGCTGACTCGATGGCGTTGCGTTGGCTACTGCGAGACCCACTAGACACCGTGTTCGAACGATAGGCGGTGTTCCCTTCACGATGCAATCGACCAACATCTTCTGCTTGGGAACGGTTTTCAGACTGCACAACTGGTTCTCTATTCTTGGCAGCATCTGCTGGCTTCACACTCCGTTGCAGCGGAGGCTCCATGGAGCTTCGAGTGCCGTTTTCGTTTCGGACGAGAGCTTCAAAGCTGCTGGAATCCTGGCTTGAAAACTGAGCAAACAACGCCGAGCTCCCCGCCATTGCGCCTCTTCTTTCAGCTGACGATGGTCGAGAATTACTGGCCTCGGCTTCCCTCAGTATTCCTTGAAACTGTTTCTCCACTTGATCACGATCGAAATCGGCATTCGACTGTTTCCCAAGTCTTGGTTGTTGCGATGGATAGTCTGGTTGGCGGGACGCATAATGTCTAGGACTGTGCTGGGAGTGTCCGCTCTTTCTGTTGGTCAGAGGTCTGACGCCGCGTGGATTGCCGTCTCTGCTCTTCTTTTCGGCAGCGCAAGTCTGGGCAACTTCCTCGTTCTTAAACTCTTCCTCGATCTCGAATAAATGATGGGTCACATCAGGTTCGCGAACTGGGTACGAGAAGTCATGCCCGACAGAAACTGGTTTATCAGCAGCTGAACTCGTGTCGATTGTATCTTCATGCGAGTTTGGTCGGTGTGGCTGGTCGTTGGCAGCAGAACGTATCCGATCGGCGCTTCGTAGTCGAGCAGTCGGAGATTCAGCAACCTTGCTCACATGAGGTTTGAGCGGGAGCCCACGCACATCGACCTTGGTGAGTGCCTGTAGTGTTGCCATGGTCTTCTGGATACCTTTCAGATTCTCCAGCGCATTTTTGGTCAGATTATCTGGGTTTTCTTCCTCACGACGAACTCGCTCACGAGTATCTGGCACCTTCGCCACGTAATCCCTCGCCGTCACTTCGCGGCTGATCAGCATTGTCTCCTCAATATCCGCATCGACGGAAGTCGCCACATTTTCATCGAATGCGTTCTCGATCGCAGTTTCTTGAGCGCCGGAGTCTGGTGTGGTTGCAGCTTTCTCTTCTACGGTGGGCATGGTTATCTGCTTCGCAATAAAATCTGCTCTCTGTGGCAGTTCTTGTTCAAACACAGCTGAGCCCAGTGAGATCGTTGGCGGAAGCGGCTCTTCCTCCTGCGCAAGCAGTGATGCTTGTTCACATAGCAGTTGCGGATGAGTAGAGCCTGGAGTTTCGTCTGTAATGACTGGAGCAACCGGCAGTTGTGGCTCTTCTCTTGGTGGCAGTTGCGTCACAGTAGGAGGGATGCTCATAGTACTACTGACTGGGACAGGGACTGGGTCTTGTCCTCTCACCTCGTTTTCATCGGTGCTTGTAGTGGTCTTCCGCCTTGGTCGCACGGTTACATTGCTGTCAGATCGAGGTGGAGTTGGCGCAGCATCTGAACTCGGAATTGGATTGTCGAGAAAACGATCACGAACATTGGAAGCTGTCGACAGGTTCTCTTGGCCTGCACCCATCGGCGGGCTCTTGCTCGCGAGCGTGAAGTTCGCCATTGATAGAGACGTCGATCCGCCTCGTCGAGGGATACAACTCGGAGAGTTCTTGGGCTCAACTGGTGGAGAATCTTGGGAGCGAGAGATCCCAAATGCTCGCGAAGTGAGCTGGCTTCGTGGTACTGGACTTTTCGTCGAAGGAGATGGAATTTTCGACCCTTCTGCTTTGAGATCGATTCGCGATCGACGAAAGATATCATCTGGCCTTGTGGATGCTGGGGGTACGGGAATTCCCGTCGAGATCGGTTGTGGCTCTGCTTTGGAGCTCATTGCACTCACCTGTGATGGAGATAGACGGGGGATACCGGACTTCGTTGGCTTTGGTTTTTCGCTCTCGTCTTCTTGGAAGAGCCGCCGTGGGATCGATAGATGGGCTGCAGTATCCTTCAGACTCTCCTTGGTTTCCTGGTTCACGCGCTTCTTTCCTGGCGGCGTAGCAACATGAATTTCGATCTCTTGGCTTTCGATGGATGCGTTCTTTTGATACAGCGAGCGCTGCTTTGCGAGCGTCTTGTTGCTCTTCTCCGTTCTGCTCACTTTCTTCTGCAGCTCTGGGTATTTCTTCAAAATTGCCAGCGAGATGACCGTGTGAGGCTTTTCCTTCAGTAGCAAATCTCGCGCTGGACCAGATGGAATATCGACGAGCTCCCCAACGCGCTCTTCCCTACAAAGTGATCACCATAGCGTGAGCAACGATATCATTCAAAGATTCAGGAGATACGCACAATTGATTATAACAGCAACGTACCACAATGACGCAAACGAGCAGAGAACATCTCGAGTGGCACTTCGCACTTGCTGCGCAGGATCCGGAAGCCCACGACGGATGATTTCCACCATCTCACCGTAATACGGCTCGATTTCTTCTTTTTGCCAGCACGCGAGGATCACGGCAAGTTGCTCCAACATCAACATGCGGGTTTTCTCTGCGTTTTCGCGAAACGAATGAGTCAGATACACGTCATCAACCACCTAGACAACATGAGCTTTCGAATCAACGCACAAGCGCAAACTTACCTTGTGGAGACTGCGCGAAGATCTTCTTGAAAAACTGCAGATCGTATCGAACGTGCTCGGATATCACCTTGAATAGCATCGCACCAGGTTGACGCACAGCACCGGACGCTCCTTTCGCTGTGCTCACCAGCGACGGCAGCAGATCGTTTGCTAGCTCGCGGAAGTCTCGTTTCATGACTTTCACCATGCGCGCGATATGCGAGCACACTTGGCCGACCAGTTTCGACCTGAACCCTGTAATCTGTGCGCCGAGCTCATTCTACATCCAATGAACGCAAACAACAGAAGAGCACAGTGTCAGCGGGCATCACTCCACAGTCAGCTAACCTCATGGCGCTGCCCCATGTTAAAAGCCCCACTCACGGAGATCGGCAGGAGCTGGCGCGCGACGTCTCGCATCGACTGCTGCTGGTCGAGCGTCTCGATCGCGTGCGCCAGCTCGTCCAGCGCGCTCGAGATGTCGCTCCATTCCGCGTCTGCTGTCGCCAGCACCTGCTGCGTCAGTTGCACCTGCTCTCGCATAACAACACCAACAGCACCAGCACAGCTTTGATGAGTACATACAAGCACACAAGCATGCCGTTGCGGTTCGCCCACGTAAACAAAGTCGTCAAGCTCCATCAGCGCGCACGCACCTGCCGTGCTACGCGCTCCATGCTCTGTCGTTCAGTGCGCCGGCTTGTTGCAGTTGCCACGGCGGATTCCACACAAACAAACAAGCGCGCGCTTTTTCTCGCTTTGTCGAATCCCGCCCACCATTACAATTTCAAATGCGTATACCTGGGAACATTATAAAGTAGAATGTACACAGCATAGCCGCAGCAATATTCTAGAGTGAATGACATGCCTCTCGCGGACTCACTATTTTTATCCTATTTTACAGGTTTAACGAAAACGGCAAATTTAATTTTGTTAAGTACGAGCTGAAATTTATGTTTCATTTCCTGTTTTTCATGCAAAGGTCTCTCCTCTGTTTGTATATCCCCAAACATAATACGCTCAGACCCGCTTTTGTATCGACTTGCTACTGTTGTTAGTTTGTACATTAATAAGTTTACGCGTGACAAAATTGCGCTCGAATAGGAAGGCATACAAAACACCATATGAGACCGCGGAAAACAAAATATGGCTTATCAACCAAAGTGCGAAAACGGATCTGAAGGCCTCATTGAAAAGTGGGGAATTTCAGCTCTGCGAATATGCTCTTGGTTACCCCAGAAACATTTTTTTGCGAGGACAGCTTCCATTTCCCCAAGCCACCTCAATATTTTCAGTCAAAGGTCTTTTCTTGTTGTTGGTCTTATTGGTAGAAAATCGTGTGGCGGATCCGAATCTGCTGTTAGATTGGCCAAAATCGCACTTGAATGCCCTCATTTTGCTATTTTTGACAAGTTACTTCCGAAACGGTCGTGGTTGTGCCTCCACATTTAGGATATTCGACATGTCGAATATGAGTGCATTTAGCCATTTTTTAAAATACAATTGATGTTGAGCAATGCCAACTTTTAAAAACATTGCCATGTTATATTCGAGGAAAACACTACTGCACTTCGCTCTTCTCTTCTTCACTCGCTGCCGTGTGGCTCATCTTCAGTCTTTTCGCCACTCTCGCTTTTTGATATCCTTGGCAGCCATCTCTTCTTCAGCACTGGGTTTCTTGTACAGAGGATCATTGGCGAACTCTGCAGGGACGTATGGGGGATATTCTTTCGAAGATCGTGAACTTTTTCAGGATTGACGACTGGAGAAACGAGTTTTTGAACTCCGTCCCATAGCCGCATAACGCGCTCGGCACTCGCTATGATCCCGTTGTAGCTCTTGCGGATGTCAAACGTGTCGGGGTTGTCGCCGAACTTCTTTCTGCACTCGATAACGCCAGGATTCGCGTGCTCCATGCGGAAGTGCTGATACTTTTGGAGCCCGGGGACATTCTTGTACAGCTCGTGAACGACAGTCTTGTAGTCGGAGAACGGAGCGTCGAGATGTTCAAGTGGTACGCAGACAGACGACGACACGGCCTCGTTCACGCCGTCCACGATGTGCTCAAAGATCCAGCAATCTTTCTTCTCGACCTTCTTCCGGATATGCCCAAAGCCCCTATCGCATGCATTTTTCTCGTGCCCTTTGACAAAAAACTTGAAGTTCACGGCTTGGAACTTACCTGTATGGGCGAGCATCACGAAGAACTTCAGCACGAAGTTATTCTTGTTCTGCCCCCCACAGTTGTCAGCGTACATCGTGAGGGTTTCTTTCCCGCCGAGTCGAGACTCGAGGAAGTGAGCCAGCATGGAGATCACCTCATTGCTGCCCTTTCCCGCCCTTGCGCTCAGTGTACACGAAGTTGAACTGCTTCGCGTCGTGCGCGTCGTAGATGCCGAACACGGAAACCGCCACAAGAGACATAAAGTACCAAGCAGACGGTGTCGAGCCGGTGGTGGGAAGCGTGAGATTTTGGGAATAGTCCACCGTGAGGACAAGATGATCGTCAGGAGCAAAGCTTGTGCCCTTTCGGTATTCCGCTCTAATCATTTCAATGAAAACAAATCATGCTTAAAACACCAATACAGCAATCAAATGCAGTTAGCATGAATCGGAATACCTCATCGCTTCTGCCGTGGCTGTGTGCCTCCCAAGCAACTCCGTGGTGTTAATGGACGGGTTACTGTGCATACGCGCCTTGTAGATCGCGCAGATACCGCATACGTTCTTCTGTTTTGCCCGGACCCGGATGTGGCTGCAGCGCTTCAGAAGGAGTCGCCTGAAGAAGTCCTCGGATGGAAGGTGCCGGTCTGGAGGCTTGTCTGGAGCGCTGCTCATTGCCTCGTAGAGTGTTTATGTAACCGGGCGTTCCCGAGTTACTCAGCACGATACACAGAGTGAGGAAGCGTGTGTTACACGACTTCCACAAGGACTCGTGATGAGGGGGATCAGCAGTTCCTGCGATCTGATTGCC
>JAADVN010000235.1:0-25376 GCA_023335535.1 Globisporangium spinosum
CCCCCCCCCCCCCCCCCCCCCCCCCCCCCCCCCCCCCCCCCCCCCCCCCCCCCCCCCCCCCCCCCCCCCCCCCCCCCCCCGTACAGCGCGACCGTGGCTACGCAGAGCAGCGCAACACGCTCGTCTCTCGTCAGCAGCAGCATTTTCATCGTCCTGGTGGTGTGAGAGCTGATAGTGTCCAAGCCCTGCCCTGGACTTTGCTTGTCAAACATTGCGCTGAAATATCGAGGCTTTTCAAGACCTGAAAGTATCTTTTCCGTGAATGGATGCATTTGATTGGCTGAAAATTCGTTTAGCTTTGGATATGTGGGTCTTGTAATAAAGTGGTTCGAACACGCTTCTCACCCATCCTCTCATCTAGCATATGCTAAACAGCAGTTCCCACTCCCCCATTTATCAGCAGCATCAACGTTGGGATTCAACATCGAGCCAAAGATGACTTCCGTGGTGTCCAAGGCGCTGCGCGGCGGCTCGTACCTCTTTCTGCAGCGCGTGTGCACGTTCGTGCTCAACTCATTTGTGCTGCGCAAGCTGCAGCTGAGCATCACGGGCGCTGTCACCGTGCGCCTGGAGCTGGCGCTCGCGAGTATCTTCTTCCTGCGGGATGGCTTCCGGCTCGCGTTCCTGCGCATGCCGTCGCTCGACATGGATGACCACGTCACCAGCAATAGCAGCACAGATGCTAAATCAAATACTGCTAAAGGCGGTGCAAGTGGTGGTCGTAACGCCACCAAGAGCTACGTGCAGCAGCTGGTGAACGTGGCGTGGCTCTCGACCGCGATCAGCTGGCTCGTCGCGCTCGCCACCATCCTGTTCACAACCACGTCTTCATCTTCCCATACAAGCGACAGCATTAACAGCAAGGACAACGACGACGGACTGCAGGACTACGCGCTCGTGCTGGTGATGTACTGCGTTGCCGCGATGGTCGAGGCGCTCGCTGAGCCCATGTACGTGCTCGCGCACTGCAGCGTGCTGGTGTCGTGGCAGGTAACCGCGCAGGGGGCGGGCTTCCTCGTGCGCGCGCTCGTGCAGTATGCGTGCATCTTCCTGTTCGACTTGGGGTTGCTCGCGTACGGGTTTGCCGAGATCGCGTACGCGTTGACGCTCTTCCTGGTGTTTGCGGCGTTCTTCGGGCGACGCATCTCCGGCGGCCAAGCGGCACAGAACGATGGAGAGCAATCGAAACAGTTTGCGCTCACGTCCATGGCGGACCTACTTCCGCGAGCCCCTCCAAGCTCTAGTGTAAAGGACAACGATGAAGGTGAAGATGACGATGATGCTGCTGGCAAATACAAGACGCGCTGGTTCCACCCGCAGCTGCTGGCTCTGCTCGTGCCGCTGAGCCTGCAGAGCGGCGTCAAGTACCTGCTGACCGAGGGCGACAAGTGGGTGCTCTCGCTCTTCGCGTCGTTCCAGAACATGGGCGTCTATGGCATCGTCTTTCACCTCGGCTCGCTCGTGCCGCGCATCGTCTTTCTGCCGATCGAAGAGGCCACCAAGACCATTTTCAGCAAAATGGCGGCAAGCGCCAGTGCCAGGTCATCAGAGACCTCGGAGAATGAGAAGACCCGTGTTCAGGAAGGCTTCCATCTCGTGCTGATGCTTCTCAAGCTCATGAACCTCATCGGACTCGTGTTCGTTTGCTTCGGCGTGACGTACTCGCACACTTTGGTGCTGCTGCTCTACGGCGTGGAGAAAGCGCGACTGGGCGTCTCCGAGTCGCTCGCGGTCTACTGCGTGTACATCCACTTTCTGGGTCTCAATGGTATCTGTGAGGCGTTCGTGCACGCCGTGGGTACCCCGCAGCAGCTCATGCAGCTTAACAAACTCATGGGCAGCTTCTTCCTGCTGTACGCAGCCAGCGCCGCACTCTTCATGTCAGTGCTGGCGCTGGGCACGCCCGGTATCATCCTCGCCAACTGCGTCAACATGGGCTGCCGCATCCTCTACTGCCTGTCGTTCATGGCCACGTACTTTGCGCCGAGTCGTAGCAAGAACTCGGATACAAAAGCGCCAAGTCTTTTCGCGTTCTGGCGCCAGTCGCTTCCGGACCGCGTGGTGCTGGCCGCGTTCCTGTTTTCCTTTGTGATCACCGCGAGCTCGCGGTACTTGCTGCTCTCAGGGGCGGCGGCGCACTCAGAATCCTGGACGCGTCATGCCGCGCATGTGGCTATTGGTGGCGTCTGCTTTGCGGCAGTCGCGCTGGTGCTGTACGTGCGAGAGCGCCACTTGATCCGAGAACAGCTCGCGCTGCTTCGTCGCGGCAAGCAGCAGCCAGCTGAGCAGCAGCAGAAGCAGCATAGCGAGTAAGGTAGGTGGGTGCATCGTAAAAGAGCTACACAAGTGTCGGCAGCCTGGAGGTAAATAGATACTTTTTTGCGAAGAGTCGTTGGGCATTTAGCATTTGCGAGATTGGGAAGACGGTCGGTCAATCAGAAACAAATGACTGGGATGGCAAGGCGCAAGAAGGCAATTGATGAGAGCAACGCGAGCGACGCGCAGGAAGCAAAAGCCGAGGAGCTGGAGGCAGCGCGTCAGCTATACGACGAGTTCAAGCAGGTAGGGTGTGTGTGAATGGATGAGGAGCTGGTGATCAATGGAGAACTCAATACAAAAACTGCGTGATCCCAGCACCAGAACTGACCTCTTCTTGAACGGTTGCTGCTTCAGATCCCGCTGCTCGCTCCATGGACGGGCTTCACTGCGCACGACGCCTCGCTCTCGGACGAACTGAACCAGTGAGACTACGACTCTCACAGTAGTAGAGATCACTGAATCCTAGGTTTGGATTTGACTGACTGTGTGTGCTCGTCGGGATAGGGAGTTGGCTCGCCGAGTGCGGGAGCTGGTGTTTGAGGACCTGGCGCTCATCTACAAGCGTTTACAGCGGCAGCAGGAGGAGCGCGACGCGGCGGGTATGCTCTCCAAGCGTGCGTCGCAGACGCTACTCGAGAACTGCTTGGTCGTCGGGGCGAAGCGCAAAGTCGACCTTCACCAGATCGCCGAGAACGTACGCCGCTTGTCTGTGGTATACTCATGAAGTGCTTGATGAGCATGTTCAAGGCTCTAATGTTTGTTCATGTTGCCTATGCTTTCGTGCTCTATTAGGTGAAGATCGCAATGCGAACGGCGGCAGTGACCATGGTCCTACGATTCGGACACGACGCGTCTCGTCTACCTCCTCAATGTCGTCGTCATCATCA
This sequence comes from Globisporangium spinosum, assembly GCA_023335535.1. NCBI lineage: Eukaryota > Oomycota > Peronosporomycetes > Pythiales > Pythiaceae > Globisporangium > Globisporangium spinosum. The sequence continues at coordinate 3,207 of JAADVN010000235.1, forward strand.
ACTTCAACGCAGCAGCGTCACGCGTGGTACCGCAAGTCGAGTGTGATCTCATCTCATCATCATTCCAATGATCCAGCTGCAGGCGTTCATCACGCCCAAAGCTCTGTGGGCATCGAGGATCACACGGTAATGGGGAAATACTCAGAGCTAGTCATGAGGGTGGTGATGAGTTCGGTACTGATGGTGCCCAGGACCAGCAGACGGACCAGGATACAAGGCTGCTTCTCAGCGTGCAGTTCCCCAGACGCGAGCAGACTCTGACGCAAGCCATGCAAGAAACCGAGGCGCAACTTGCCGCCGATCCGAGCAACCAGAACGACCAGGTGCTGCACTTCCGAAATCGGCCCGTGGTGATCCAACCCGCGATCTTCGACGCGGGGAAGCCTACGTCCCGACGTGAACCGCAGCGCGGTCGTGTGCGCCACATCATGCCGACGCGACTGGGGGGTGTTGCCGCCAACCAAGAACATTCTCGACGAGTACCCGATCCCGAAGGGGATCCTAGACGCGCTGGAGAAGCACCGCCACTACCGTGTGGGCGAGTCCTCGCTCATGACGTCCTTCGACCCTATTAAAGCTGGTGATAATGGTAGTGGTGGATCAACAGCAGGTGACTGGGAGTGCTACGTGCGCCGCTCGGTGCCCGTGGAGCGCAAGCCGATCTCGTTCGTGCTGACATCGCTCGAAGTCGCCTCGGAGCGGCCCGTGCCGCCACCGAGCGACATTTTCCGCCAGCACGTGCTCGAGTCCGCGACGAACGACGACCTGATGCTCACCGAGGTGCGCCAGCTGTACAGCCACACGAACGAGTCGTACCGGGAGTTCCGATCAACGCTGCACCGCCACTTGGAGCTCCAGTACCTCGTGGACCTATCGTTCCGGAGCTCGCTGAACAGCACGAGCTACTTCATCGACGACGACGTGGTCTCGAATGAGCCGAGTATCAAGATCCCCGACCGGCTGCTGCGTGCCGCGTCGAATAGTAGCAGTTTTGTGTCCAAGTGGTGCCTAGCGAAGAGCGACGTGAACCGGATTTCGCACCGACGAGGCGCGATCGCGGTTCACGTCAAGGCCGAGACGAATGCCAAGACCCAGTGAGCCGAGCTGCTGAGCAAGCTCTGCACGTTCACGCCGCACGAGATCCAGCTCATGGAGCTCTGGCACACGCACGACGCGGACGCGAACTCGGAGCAGCCGTTTGACCCCGTGCCCATGAGTCCGGCGCTGAGTGCGCGCGTTGACACGGTCTGGCACGAGCTCCAGATCCCCGCGAAGGGGCGGCTCGACCTGGCAGTCAAGTGCAGCTCCATGGAGAACTCGTCCCGGTTAGCAGACGCGGTGGTGCTCTGGGAGACCTCGGCGGCGATCATCAAGGAGCGCGAGGAGCTCCTGGGGATTATCAAGGTGGTGCTCGCGGCGCCGAAGAAGAACGCGGCAATGATCGCGGAAGAGACTGCGATGCTCCAGGACTTGGCGACGTGCGATGGCAACTTGAAGGAGATCCTCATGCTGACGTACCTCGAAGTCGGTGACTTTGTAAGTCAGAGGCGACTGGACATTGGGGGATTTGAACGTGCTCATAGCGTGATGAGCCACCTTGTAGGACTGATGGACATTGGTTGTTGATGGCTGTTGTTTGTGTGGGGGACAGGTGACGGTCAGCGGCAACTTCTACCTGGCGCGAATGGAGCACGAAGCCACCGAGCTCAGGTACAGCACAATCCCAGTGTTCATTGAGTTCATTCATCCACCCAATGTTCGACATTGTCGAGATCTTCTAACATTGTTGATTGTTACTTGACTACACTGTTAGGCGCCTCGTTGTCGAGAGCATCGAGTACATGAAGCATCGGTCGATGATCGAGGACGCGGCGGAGGTTGTCAACAGCTCCAGCCACAACACTGCCACCGCCACCACCACCACCAGTAGCAATACGAACGCTCCTGTCCATGCGTCAGCTGTTGCTGCGGCAGCCGCGACCGTGGCAATGGCTGCGTTAGCGAATACACGCAAAGCATAAAATTGATTTCATCTAATTAGGGTCCTTGTTGTTCACAATGTCCACTCATTCAGAACTAGAGCCAGAGCCAGAGCTTTTGTCCTTCGCAGCCTGCTTCTTGGCCGCTTTTGCCTTCTTCTTCTGCTTCTTCTTCTTTGCATCACCTTCTTCCTCGTCGTCGTCACTGCTGCTCGTAGTGCTGTTTGCACCGCTGTCCTTCGCTTCGTCGCTGCTCTTCTTCTTCTTCTTCTTGCTCTGCTTGATCTCAAACTTGCCCGATTGGAGCAGCTGGTCGCGCTTCAGCTTGCCGTTGCACGAGCCGTACGCTCGTCGGCCAAAGAGCTTGCCGCCCGTGGCCGCGAAGAGCTCTTCGTCCGTCGGGATGCGGAACTTCTTCTCTCGTGCAGCACTGTCACCATCATTCGTACTGGTGCTGGCGGCGGCTTCGGCATCGCGCTTGCGCTTCTTCTTGGACGCTTTCTTCTTCGCCTTCTTCTTGGAGCTGCCGCTAGCGCTCGCGCTCGCGTCTTCGTCATCCGTGTCCGGCGCGATCTTGATCTTGTCCGCGATCTTGTCGTACGCGTTGTACCACCACTGGTTCTTCTGCTCCTCCACCTTGAGCTTCTCCACACCAACCTATTGCGATGGAAAAGCACACACTATTCGTTAGCTTCACAAGCGCCACACAGATACATAGACGCGACAGAGCTGGTGATATAGTACGAGTACATGTACGCACTCCCATGAACTCTTCGCGCTTCTTGACCTTGACGTGGGTCACCACGCCCTGCTCCTCCTTGCCGAGGCCCTTGCCTTCTTTCCAGCCCATTTTCTCCATCTGCCGGCGGGCAAAGTCCGAGACGCCTGCCGCCGCGCTCTCGTTCGCCATGCCGCCCAGCTGGCTCATGAACTTCTTGCCGAAGATAGGCTCCGACACCTCCGCACCCGCCATTACTGTCACTCGGCTGCTGCTGCCTGCTTGGCTGCTTGTGTGCTGTGAGCTGTGAGCTATAGACACAGACGAGCAGAGCTTCTCGCTTGGTCTTCTTGCCTTGCCTTGCTGCTTGATTGAGCTTTTCAGTCATGCTGTTGTTGTGCACGGGTCTGATACTGGCCATTCAAGTCTGTTTTTGTCGATGATTGGCTGAAAATCACATTTATAGGGATATAATTGGCTGAAATTGGACCACCAGTAAATCTGGCAACTAATCTGACTCTTTGCCTATCAATCAATCAATCAAAATCTGAACCCATCCACCCAATCATCACGCAACCTCTAATGCGCTGCTGGTGCTGCGCCTGTACGTGCACGTGCGCACGCTTGGATGTAGCGCAGAATGGCCTGGTAGTGCGGCTCGTCCGGACCCTTCGCCTTGCAGATCGTCATGTGGTCCGAGTCCGAGAGCACGTGGAAGCTGCCGACGCCCGGGTTCGCGGACTCGGGCTTGACCACCATCGCTGAGATGCCAAACCCCAATGGCGCGGGTTTGGCCTCGCCGATGCTCATGCAGTCGATGTCCAGATCCTTGAACGCCTCGTTGAGGCTTTCGAGCCGTCCGTCGGGGTCGGCGATGAGGTCTTGGATCGCGGGGTGGGCTTTGATGAGCGACCGCACGGACTCGGACCGGACGCCCTTTGCCAGGTCCGAGCCGAAGTGCGGCACGGCGAGGAACACCACACCGCATGTGTTTGCAGCCAGGTTGTCCTGGGCCTTCTTCGCCTTGGTAGTAGACGATGGGATCATTGGCAGCAGAGACAGAGAGGAGACCTGTTGTTGCTGGGCCTGCTCCTTTGCCAGCAGCAGCATCTTCTTGACAAGGATGCCGCCCATCGAGTGCGTCACAAACACCACGGGGTTCGCGCTCTGATCCCCTCGCTTGCTGCGACCAATGTTGGCGGCGTAGAGCGCGTCCAGCATCACTTTGCCGCGGTCTTGCAGTGTCAGCGTCGGCCAGGGACTCGACCAGCTCACCATGCCTGCTTCGTAACCCAACGTGACGAGGCGAGCGTTCACGCGACTGTGCTTGAGGTCCTTGGCGAGCAAAACATCGGGCCAGATGTCGTTCTTGCCGTCCAGAGAGTTCCCCATATCCGTGCGCCAGGTGCCAAACGGATGTCCTCGAAGACCATGAACGAATACGATATCAATCGACGGCAAGCCATCGCTGTCATCCTCATCATCGTCGTCGTCGCTCTCCACTCTTCTTGTTGGACTCTCGAGATCGTCCTCATGGTCGTCATCGAATGGCACGATCGGGTGGACACCTTCGCAGTAAATATCCTTCTCGAGACGGCCATTTTCGACGAAATCGCGGTACGCCTCCATGTTCTTCACGGCGCGAAAGTAGCTGGACCGGCGCATCGGGTCGTCGCACGTTGCAAACTCCCCCAGCTCGCGCAGAAAGCGCTTGCCACTAGAAGTTTGCTTCAGCATGCTCTGGACGTCAAAGTTGTCGGCGACGAACCGTTTCCACGACGCCCGACGCTCGCTCTGGTCCTTCTCGGGGAGTAGCACTGGGATATGCGAGCTATAGTGGGCGTCCAGCTGTACGCAGGACGACGCGACGAGGTTCGCAACCACGCGAGCGCACTGCGTCTTCAGATCGAACTCCTCGGTCGAGTGGGCCGACCGACTGAGCAGTGCCATCAACGGGATCACGCCCTGCTGGATCAGCTCTTCGTGGTGGTTCTCCGCCAGCACCGCCAGCGCCACAGCCCCCGCGTCCACCACCGCTGGGTTGAACAACACTTTCTCATTGCCTGGGGTGAGTCCATCCGACAACTCCGCGATCTCTTCGACCTGCTTGACTGCCAGGATCTCTCCTCCACCCGAGAGGTGGCGAATGTGCTGCAGCATGCTCATCAGCCACGCCTGAAGGATATGGTCCTGAGTGGTCGTCGTCGTAGTGGTTGTCGTACCATTTGAAGCGGACTGCTGTCCTTCTTCCTGCTCACTCTGCTGCTCTGCGAGATGCACCAGACTCTCGATCGCGTTCAAACGCACGTCGCGATGCGGACTGCCAGTCCAGGACGTCAGAATGTCGATCCACCCGACTTCCGTGCTGCTCTCGTACTCCTCGGCGCCAATGACGGGCAAGTCACTCAGGTCCTGCGCGCCTCGAAATACCTGCGACATCGGCAGGTTCCGCTTCGAATACAGCAGCAGCAGAGACGAATTCGATTGATCTGACGACGAAGTTAAAGCAGCCTCGCCGTCCAATAAGCTCGTGCAGATGTTGCGCACCGCACGGGAGACGTGGTTCTGCATCGCGATCGCGTCTCCGATCGCCAACTTGGTCGCCTGGTCCTTCTTCAATAGCCCCCGCTTGAGTTCCTCCTTTAGCTTGGTCTTGTTGGTCTTTTGCGTGGCTGCTTGCTTTTGCCTCTTGTCGAGCTCTGTCGCCTGGTCGACAGCTTCGTGGAGACGGCGCGCGAGGTCGTAGAGCGCCGTCATGGTCTCCGGGGACTCGCTCAGGAATCGACGACTGCGCGGATGGCTGCTGAGCGTTCGCAGGCAAAGTGCGCTCTCGAGCTGCAGCTGCGGACTGGAGGAGCTCGCGCTCCAGTGGCGGATCTGCTTCATCCAAAGCTCGTAGGTCGACCGTTGCGCCAAAGACGCGTGCTGCTGTGCGAGATGCAGCAGCACATTCAGGAAACTCGCCGCCTGGAGCTGCAGTTGCTGGTTTCCACGAGGCAGCGCAAGCAGCAGCGTAGCGCACGACGGGCTCAAGAATGCGTCCACGAGTTCAGCTGTAATCCCATTGGGCAGCTGCTTGGCACTGCGTAACATGGACGTCAGCGCCCACAAACTAAACTGGAAAGTGGAATCAGAGTACAGGCGTAAGTTAGTACCAATACACCATTTCCCAACGTATGATACAGAGCCAAAGCAAAGTGGGTATCGTACCTGCTTGATAGAAGACGGCATCTCTGGCGATAGCAGGCGGAAAAACCCTCCCAGCCCCTCAGCAAAGCGGTCCTCACCACTATTAGCACCATCACCAGGAGTAGCGAACCGCCTTGGGACTGCAAAGTGCCGCTTTTGCTGGGTCGCGAGCGCAAGAAGCGCGTTCTGCTGCGCTTTGCAGAGATCTTCGCCGATCCGCAGCAGGTCTGTGAAGCGCAGCGCCTGCTTTTCCACGAGAAAGCCGAGCGCCGAGCCCAGCGCATCGAGCGAAATGCCCAGCATCGGGCTTCTTTTGGAGATATCATCCCCATTATCCTCCCGGTTCGCTATTGCGATCAGCGCCTCCACCGCCTGGACGATCTCTACGCAATAGACGGACAATACATATATAGCGTTGAGTCAAATGGTTAGCGATGGTCCAGTCGCAAAGATACCGCCATGCATAAATAGACACACAAGACAACGTACTCTGAATGAGCGTATCGCTGGTGGGCTTCGAGCTCGCGAGGTACTGCAGCAGCGCGTCCACGACGCCATGGTTCAGCAGCATGTACAGTAATTCATCCTCCTGGGAGCTATTCGTAGTATTCCCACCGCTAACACTGCTGCTGTTGCTGCTGCTTTCACTTGCGTGGATCACCAGATCTGCTAGCATCTCCACGACTCGGCCCTGGAAGCCACGCGCCCAATTGCTACTAGTACGCTCAGTGCTGTTATGGTGATCAGCACCAGTCGCACTGTCGAAGAGCTGCATTGCGATCGCCATCGTGCCTCGAACAATCTGCTGCGGCGCTCTGCTGGCGGCTCCATCCTCCCCCTTGGCTGCCGACGATGCGCCACCACCACGCGCGTCGGAATAGTAGAGAGCGGTCGCCAGCAGCGCACTCAGCCGGAGCGCCAGCAGCCGGTCAGGGACGCCTCTTACTCGCAAAGAGCTGTCTGCGCCACTACCACTGCCACTGCCACTGGTGTGGTTGCTATTGCTAGAGGAGAGCAGGAAGAGCGACGGCGCCACTGCCGCTGCTGCGACAACAGCGAACGCTCTCGATCGCCGTCCCGCGCGGCGCTTGCGCTTGGCGGTGGAGAGCGCCACAGCCGATGCGTCGCCACCAGAAAAAGCCGAAGAAGACGCAGGAGACGACAAGAAGCAGCAGCGCCCACCACCACCACGAGTGCGACCGCCAGCGGAGCCAGCAGAGCGCGCGCATCTGCGCACAATTGGGAGCATTGTTGTCCTCTGATTGTTGTGAGCACATGTGATCGGTGTCGTTTGATTTGACAGAAACGGCAGATGTGAGAGGCGGTTTTTGTCAAGGCCGTGTCAATAAATTGCAAATATATACCGTTTGAGCCGGTTTCAAAACGGTATGACAGCTCGCGCTCCATAAAGACGATTGTACGGTACTCCTGGTAATCCTTTTTTGCCAATTGTTGAAAACCACAGCACAGATGGACGCTACATGGCACTCCCCAAATTTCAGCTGTTTTCGGAAGCAAAAAGATGTTTGTGCCACCTCAGAAGAAATTCAACAGTATGTGTGGTTTTTGAAACAGTGGTCGTGGGGGTCGTCTGGTCGCATCTTCTTCCTTTTCTCCTCCCAGACTTCAAGTGGATGCCCGCTCAAGTTACGCTATTTAGGTCATTTGTCTTATTTGAGCATCGCATACCAACTTTAGCAGCACAGCAATGTACTCCTATCGAAAATGTCCAGATTCTGATCATGGCGCTCTGTTGTTGCAAGCGATACAGGTACGGGTCACTGCACGTACTCGTACAGCGTGACTTCAATGATCGTTGGGCTCGGCACGATGTGAGCGTCTTTGCTGCCGGCGACGACGCGGCCAACCACCCACGCGGACATGCCGTTCAGCGCCTTGAGCTCCTCGATGTACGTGTCCCCCTTGTCCGCGGGCAGACACAGCAGCAGATCCCCGAGGTCTCGGCGGCGAAGCCGTCCAGCAGCTTGAACGAGTTGCCGATCGCATCGTTCACCTTGCCCATGTCCTGGATGATCGGCAGCGTGGGTATCTCAAAGTCCACGTCGTGCTCCTGGGACTTCGCCTGGTTGCGCGCGTGCGCCAGGATGCCAAAGCCCGTGACATCGGTCGCCGAGTGCACGCCGTACTTGTGCATCAGGTGCGCGGCGTTCAGGTTGAGGCGGCTCATGGACTCGGACGCCATCACGAACGCCGTCTCGGCGTCCTGTGCGGTCACGAGGTGCTCGATGCGCTGCCAGCGCTCGGAGCGCTTGCGCCACTGGAAGAGGTTCACCACCACTTGCGTGCCCAGCGCATTGGTCAGGATGATCACGTCGCCGACCTGTGCGTTCACTGGATGAATGATCTCGCTTTCAATGTCATTGCGCCACAACAGCTCGCACGTTAGATTCGCCATTAACAACTTCTTCGCATTAACGCCAAGCGCACGTACCACTGCGCACGCTCATCGTAACGCCGCCGACAATCAGCCACGGGTTCATCATAGTCTGTCCACCAGTCACGTTCGTCTCGGCCATGTGCGCAAGGTCGTTGAAGCCGCGGATCATCTGCGTCATGACCACGTCACACCCCTTCTCGCTCATGTCCTTCATATGCACGGCGGAGGCGTCCATGGTGATTGAGTTGTGGTGTGAGAGTGCAGAGGGCGGAAAGCACGAGTAGGGTGGCTTAATCTGGTCTGTATGGGTGTGGAGGGCTTCATTTAGCCGTGTCCGATCACAGTTGATGTGGTATATCTCCGTACCGTAGCAGACATTATATCTTCCCAATCTGTTGCTTCTGTACTACGGTATATCTCACAATATATATCGACTCAATTTTAAGAGAAACATACGTAGAAAGCATGAGAGAAAGTGAGCGGCTTCAATGCGCTGCGTATGTGTGAACGATGGCCAGAACGCAAGGGGGTATCGCTGCTGCTTACGCAGAACACACGTGCAGGCAGTGTCTACTGACCCCCTAACGCCTGCTCTGCTTGCGATGCGGCCGACGTCTGTTTCTCGCCTGTTTTGTGTCTTTTTCCATATTCGCGCCCCGTCTTTTTCCATATTCGTCGTTGAACTTCAACTATGTCACTATCGCAACCGTCACTACATGTATCCACTGTCACTCAAAAGAAAAAGTGCCAGCCAAAGCAATCTCATTGAACGTGAGCAAGCTCAACTGCTGCTGTGGAAGCCTGCCGACAAGGACGAGGCTCCATGACAACCACCACCACACTCTCGTGTCTCGTGTGGTATGGATGGACTCACAATCACGCCACCATTAGGATGATGCCAATGACTGGGTTGGCTCTGGTTGATCAGGATTACGCTGAGATGCTGATGAATATGTTCATTCTCCTATTATAACAACATGGGAGCCTTCTCCACTGACTACAATTACGAACTACTAGTGGCTATAAACTACTTACTACTACTACTGGACTGCAAACTGACTTGTAACTTAGCATCACGACACTTTAAATACTAATGGATCATGATGATCTCTCTCTCATTCATCCTGGGCCGCGAGCGCCCAGTCGTTGCTCTGCTGCATGGACGCCCAGAACGCGCGCTCCAGCTGGCTCAGCTCCTCCAGCGCCTTCTGCTTGGCCTCCGGGTCGCACTTGCCCGCCGCGATGCGGTACCAGTGGTACTTGCGGACGTAGCCCACAAACTTCTTGCTGATGCGCATCGGGTGACATACCAGCACCTCCGACAAAAACTTGCGCAGCGACACGTTACCATGCAGCGGCAGGTACCCGTTCTTGAACGCCTCGATCATCGCCTTGGCGTAGTTCTCCTCCTCGAGCGACCACCGGCCGCTGCGCACCACGCCGTGCTGCGAGTAGTCCGAGCGCTTCAGCACGCGCTGCGGCTTCTTGCCCGAGCCACCCATGTTGCTGTTGCTCTGGCTCTCGTGGTTGGATGCTGCTGACACTGGCGTCGACATGTGCTGCTGCTGCATGGCGCTCTCGTACTCGACCGCGGCCTCGTTGTTCATGATCGAGCTCAGACTCAGCGGGTTGAAGCTCTTGTGCGAGTGACTCGCGTCGTCCAAGTCCGTTGGCGACATGCCTTCGCCACCGCCCTGGATCGGGCTCTGGCACGCGCGCAGACTGCGGAACTTCTTGCTCACGCGCATGGCCTTGCACTGTAGACTGTCGGCGATGAACTTTCGCAGCGACACGTTCGGCGGCAGCACGGCGTCGCCGTTGCGCACCGATTGGATCAACGCCTCGGCGAACTCCTTCTCGTCGCACGTCCAGCGGCCTTGCTTCACTGGGTTGTCCGACGACGTGGTCGAGGACGAGCTCGAGCCGGCATCGCCGCCCTTGTTGGCGGACGACTGGCCGTTCTCGCTCAGACACACGTCCGACGGGAACTTGCCGCTCGCGATCACAGTCTCCCAGATCATGCTCGGCATCGGGACGCCGGTCGACGGAGAGCACGAGCCGCTCGAGCCAATAGGACTGACCATGCCCTGCATACCTGACAGCACTGGGGAGCGGTACATCTGAGCTGGGGCTTGGGTGTTGTAGCTTGGGCTCTGCTGCTGCTGGTAGTGAGACTGGGACAGCGACTGCTGATGCTGCTGCTGGAAGTGCTGGAAGCCGCTCATGCTCGGGCTCTGGCTGGCTGGGAAGCTGTTGAACGACAGCTCCGGACGTGCGCGCTTGTAGCTCCGGTCCTCCTCCGACACGAGGTACCCCAACGACGGCATCTTGTGCTGCGCCATGGACGGCAACTGCTGCTGGAACTGGTACGGAGGCTGCTGCTGTTGTGGCTGCTGCTGAGTGTAGAACTGAGGCTGAGGCTGCTGCTGTTGGATTGGCTCGCGTTCACTGAAGCTGCGCTTCCTCAGACTGGCTGGCAACGTCTGCTCTTGGTGCTGGAACATGTTGTTGCTGACAGGGCGAACTGGGACTGGGAGACACTGCTCCGCGGCTTCCAGCAGGTGCGTCAGTCCAAACTACACAGAGAGATAGAGAACACAGTCAGCATATAAAACTCCACGACACATTCTCCAGGGCTCCCATCTAAAAGCTGTAAAGCTGTCGTAAATGTACCTTGTTGTCCGGGTCCTCGAAGAACGCGGCCGGGGACGACGGTGAGCGCGTGAGCGGACCGGCGGCCGCCTTCATCGGCATCGCCGCGTGCTGCTGCTGCTGTGGGACCTGGACCTGCTGAGGTTGTTGCTGGTACTGCGCGGCGGCGACCGTCACTGGCCACTGCTGCTGCTGCTGGGCGCTCATGATCTCCGAGTCAGTCGGGATCCGCAGGCGCGGGAGCGTCACCATGCTGCTGTTATGACTCTGTGTGGTTATTGGCGCGTGGTGGTGGGGCGACAGCTTCGGGACTGAATGTGCGTTGTGTGGCAGTGGCGCGGCGAGCGACGTCATCTCCAATACTGAAACGCAGTTGTTTGCTTTTTTGCACGTGTGCGATTTCGTTGTGGAGCCTCGAGGGCGGAATCCGAAATGAGAGAGGGAGGAGGAGGACGACGAAAAGGGAAGGCTGAGTGTGAGTGTGTGGGGTTCACGGTTATGGTTGCGGGCAGAAAGGAGCCCACGTCTCTCCTCCTCTCTTCGTGAGATGTGTGCACAGGCGGGACAGCAAAAACCACCGCACTTTGTGTCAAATGTAAGACGAGTTCTGATTGGAAATTGGCTCAGAGCTAGAAAAGGGGAAGAGTGTATGATGGCGAAGCGGCTGATGTTTATGGCTCGTCGGGTGCAGAAAACAAGGCAACGTGCGTGAACTCCTGTTTGTTTGTTTGTTTGTTTGCTTACGGAGATCGTCAAGCGAAAAGCAAAGCAAAAAAGGCAAAATACCATGGCCATTTTATGTAATGTTCATTTGCGGATCTGCAGTTTGTCAGCCAATCAAGTCACGCCAGCAAATTTATTGCGTGTTCAAAGCCTCAGGAAATAGGAAATTGAGCGTTAGAAATGGAGAAATCAACTTTGATGACCTCCACATTTGCTGATTTCTCGTTGTAGGTGCGGGGAAACGAGGGACGTTCGGTGATGGAAGCTAAAATTTAGCTTTCAGATGAGCAAATAGCTGCAGACTTCGCTTGAGACTGAGCATGTCAAAGCAAAAACCGATCACTCGCACACAGATTAGGATTTCATATCCCAAACAGCGAACAAGAATCTGCCGCGAGCAGTCTGTGTACTCGTTTGTGCACCACAACGTGGGAATTCCAACTTGATTTCTTTTGGTGGAGCGTAAAAAGTGGGAATTCAAACTTGATTTCTTTTTGTTCGAGTGCAAAAAACTGAACGCAGGTTGAACATCGAGAAAAAGGTCCCTCCACTCCACATCACGCTGGCTAATCTTGGGTGCTACCGTGGATTGCACAATATGTATGCTTTGACTTGGGTGTTGTTGCCAACTTGCGACATCGCGTTCAGTCCGACAAACTAGGTTGAGACTGCATACAAAGGCGAATACAAAAGTGCAGCGTAATTCCAAGAAGAAGAAGAAGCAAATTCTTCGAGTCGTTTTCGAGAGCGAGATGAGAGTTCTCAAAGTGAACGCTCATATGTGGCTATTGTGTGGCCTACACTACAAAGAGCCTCTGACAGGCGCTGTGGTTTTTGCAGCACCACAGGTTTGGGGGAGGGAACACTCGTGACGCAACCCCAACCGCTGCACAACTGCAACTGAAGTTTTAGTTGTTCAACTTCAAGTTCAAGTTTCAATTTGAGCCAATCAGCGCGCGCTGTTCCAATTTGAGCCACTCAGCGGGCGAATGTTCAGAAACGGACAACAAAACAAAAGTCGACCACAACCAAGACACCAGCAAACGAACGAACGCAAAAAGAACGACTCTCGGAACCAACAACAAAAGTTAATTTTTGCTGACACAATCGAAACAAACCAAACCAACTCGAGAAGTGCAAGCAAATGCGCGTGGACGTGTTTGCGCGCAAGTCGCGAGTTGCTGCTGGTGCTTCAATTCGATTGTCACATGCACGCCAAATGGTACGCCAATTTCCATCCTCGATCTGCACAATCACCGCGAGTCGTCATCATGCGTGCGTGCATCACAAAAATCCTTGCAAGCGTTGGCCTGTTGAAGAAGTGGTGAGTGGGTTCACGGTTGCAGTTCAAACTGTGCAAAACTTCAAACTGTCACTCCCGCATCGTTCTTCAGATTTTGGCGCCAGTCACTTTGACTTGATCCGAGTATATGGATCTTTGGGTTCAAAGAGTCGCAGTCTCCTGAGTTGTTTTGTTTCCTGCTTGTTGCAGTTTTGACGCAAGAGATGCACAGAAAGCAGCAAAAACACTCAAAGCAAACAAAAAAATTGCAAAAAGCAAAGTCTCCAGGTTGAAGATTGGCAATAAATATCGAACACTTGTCTTTGCGGGAGAACAATCACATAAAACAAATCTGCGGACGAGAAACTTCAGGATCCCACACGAAGGAGCATCGTGCAGGTGTACAGTAGTCAGCGCATATACAAGCGTTCTCCATACAGCAGAGCGGCAAAAAAGAAAGCAGGCACTGAGATCTCGCAGTGCACCACCATCACCACCGCAATTTACAGTGTTAACAAGGCCACATGTATCCTTTTCTGAGAGCCAGGCGGGTCGTCAAAGTTGGAGGAATGAAGACGCGAAGAAGAGAAGTTGTGCAACATTGAACTTTGAACTGCATTTCGCCCCCTCCCAACACCTTTTATTAGAAGTCCCACACCTTTCAAAGGAGTTGTGAGTGCTTGGCTGCAACGTACGTATCAGGCTTTTAAACCGAGCACCCTTTTGGTTTTCTTTTTCCTCTCTCCCACATCTCAGAGCGTGGTGCTTGGATGGTTATCTGACAATTTTGAGTCATTACGAAATGCCTTCAGATATACTGATGGCAAAACAATGTCCTGTAGGGCAAATAGGAATCGATAGCTGGATGCATTTCTATGATGCTGCTGCTTGCTTTTGCACAAATCCTTTTCGAAAGAAACCGGCTTCCGGTGTCGTAACACAAAATCCTAAAACCTAAAATCCGTCAAGACATGTTTTAGTTATTTGTGTCGATTTGTGCCACGAACTGAAGCGAAAAATGAAGCGAAAAACTTCCAAGAGTGAAAGACGAGCCGACTTGAAGCTCCCAGAACTGCAATAGCATGAATATGAGCATGGAATTAACAAAAACAAACCAGCGTTTGCAGAGAGCGCTCGAGTGGAGTGGCGTCATCTCCAGCTCCAGCAGCAGCGGAGAGAACTGAATGGAACGAAAATCTGCTCCAAAAGTGGCTACATCTTCAACTTGAGAGTGAGTGAGCACATTCAAGACAGGACAATACCGGTTTAATACCGGTATACCGATTTACTGGTACAAAATCAGATAGTATTACTGTATCACCTGAAATAGCTGCACGCGTGGGAATTGGTTCCTTTCCCCAGCGTCCTCGAAAGCGACTCGGAGAATCGAATCGAAGGATTTGTTTGTTTGTTTGTTGATTCCTGCGGTCTCCATGCAACTTGCTTGTTCCTTTCCCTGAGTTTGACTGCAGCTCCGCTCAGGCAACAGTACACTTTGCACTATTGCTTGTGTGGACATGTTTGGTACGTATCATCGATCTTCAAAACCGAGGTCCGCCTCTCTCCTGCATGAGCTGCGAGGCCCTCCAAAACAAACGGTAAGACCGTGATTGATGCCCTGCCGCTTCCAGGGATAAAAACAATGAGCTTGAAGCTCCGTGGAGTGAGGTGGCTTGTCATGCTGTTTGACAAAAATGCGTCACGCTCACCATCTGGTCGCACCTTGAACTTGGTCTCAACCAATGGTTTGGGACCATGTTGCCCAGCAGGTGCTGGGCTTTTGCTTACTTGTTAATCAAATTCCTTCAGCTTCCAGGTTTGTGCTAACAAGTATCCCTCCTTGCTCGTTTAGAACCGGCAAGATAACTTGAAGATTGAGACAATCCCTGTTTTCTGGACCATTCATCTCATCTCATCATCCGTCCAATCCACAGCAGCGTGCGTGAACTGCAAGTTACAAGCTGTGTCATCATAAGGTTCCCGTCACTTTTGCGTATTGACTGACGTGGCCGCTGGCTTTCTACTCGAGGCATTTGAGCTCAACATCTCAGAGACAAGCGTGCCCGGCAGCTCGAAAGTGATCAACGACAAACATCGACGATCAACAAGCGAGTCATCCAATTCGAGCCCCCTACTCAACTCCCCAATATTCAACGTTGAACGTGGCATTTGAGGCGCGTTCTTCAAACTGCATATCCAAAAAACATTCTAAAAAAGATCCTTTTTCCAAGAAAATAGCTTGAAGTTGTAAAATGCAAAAACCACCCTAGCTTTTGTGGTTCACTTTTATTTCCTGCAAGTCCAATGCGGAGGTTGAAACCATGTTGTGCTGGGATACCGGTTTTGGTGTATATAACGTGTTTCACCGAATGTAAACTCCGCTACAATTAGAAGCCCGGTACCGATACAACCGGTTCATTCCAGTGTGTACCGGAATCGTCATACAAATTTCAATATATTTTTTAAAAAAAGGTACCGGTAAATATTGATATCGATCGGTAGTTTTAAATGTGAGGGACTAATCAAGGGGATTGTCAGAGCGACACCCCTTTTTGATATTGCGATACCCCCATCAATTAGTGGCCTCCGCAACATTTTGTGCAACTCGTGTTTTAATTGATCAATTCACAAGCAGCAACAGCCTGCCGCATCTCGCCACCAAAGCGGAGAGAGCTATCCATTGCATCTGTCACCACTTTGGTGGGCATCGCGTTCGCCGCTGCGACAAGAGCCACCACGACCTGAGCCGCTCCTCCACCGCGAGTGGCGCTGCCACCGGTCCCTTCGCTACCGCGACTAGTGCAGCTGCGCAACCGCGGCCAGCGCCGCTACGCCGCCGCGACCAGATCCGCTTGCCTTCGCGCCAGCGCCACCGCGCCACGTGACACATCGCCGCCAGAGTGTCCGCACAACAGATCAACGCCGCTGGGGTGCCAGTTCCACCGTTGCCAGATCGGCTTGGCTGATTGCTCTTCCGCAACCAGAGTAGCTTGGCTGACTCTTCGACCCACCACCAGAGCCCCACAGCCACGCTCTCCCTGCTTTTCCAAGCACTGAACCAGCCCCAGCAGACTTGCCCTGACGTTCCCATATTCCAGCAACGTTCTGTTCGCCACCTCCCCCGACACGCAATCCCATTTGGCCCACCAATCGAAGGAGTCTTCGCTTCATTTCAACTTGCAGAAGCAAAGTCACAACCGTGGTGATGCAACAAGGCTACGCTGCTACGCGCTTGCGATAAAAAAAAGTCAAAGCACGGGGATGTCAGAAGGCTTGGCTGTGCTGTGTGCATGGACGAAAGCCAAGGGCGAGCGAGTTTTCACGATTGCGACGCACAAGTACGAGGTGCACAGGTTGCCGATGGAGCGTCACGATCCAGAGAGTCGAGGAGGGTTGGGCAGTTCAAATCAACACTCGAGAACACAACCACCCGCCAAGCTCCGCTCCCGAGGCATACCCTTCGGCTCGCTGGGGCCAACTTGGTTTGCGAGTTGTCTCGCGTTGGCGCTCGCCCTCCAGAAAAACCAACCAGAGCGTGCAATCCCCAGAGCTTGAGGCCGAGCTGCTGGTGTGGATCCACGATTGTGAAGAGCACAAGCTTCCAATCGTCACCGGCGCTTCAATTCAAGAGAAGGTGGCGAAGATTCGTGACCGACTTGCCAACACCGCTGTTCCATCGACTGCTGATATCCTCCGGTCCACGGCCTTCTCTCGCGGGTGGTTGTTCAAGTTTCAGTTGTGGCACAACCTGACGTCGAAGCGAACCCACGGTGAGGCTGCTTCCGTTCGCACGGGTGCAATAGAAGAAGGACGCATTGCTCTCCAGAAAGTTACGCGCGGTTACGACAAGTGTAACATTTTCAATATGGATGAAACTGCATTCTTTTATTGTACGGCTCCTGAGAAGACCATTTCCACCAATCGAATGTCTGGGCGCAAACAAGTGAAAAAACGGTTCACTGTCGCTGTGTGCTGCAACGCGGACGGCTCGACCAAGCGTCTACTACTCTTCGTTGGGGCGATACGACGCCCACGCTGCTTTGGAAAGCAGACCGCAGAAGAGCTTGGTCTCTACTACGAAAGTACCGCGCGAGGGTGGATGAGCAGTCAGCTTTTCAATAGCTAGGCTGAGCGGCTCAATGACGACATGCGAAAAGAAAATCATCGCGTACTGCTGCTGGTAGACAATGTGTCCTCACACCGTCTCGACGCGGCGCTATCCAACGTCAAACTGCAAATACTTCCGCCCAACACGACCTCCTCCCCCCAGTCGCAAGACGTCGGTATTATCAACGCGTTCAAAGCGAAGATAAACAGACTCAAACAACGTCATATCGTCGACTGATTTGACGATGTATTGAGCCACATTACAGAAGTCGGGAAGGAGAAGGAGGAGAGAGACATCGATGATCTGCTAAAAGTCGATGTGCTTGTGGCAATGAAGTGGGCACAAGAGGCATGGGAAGAGGTTTCGCGCACAACGATTGCAAACTGTTGGCGTCATACAAAGATTCTCGACGAAGATGTGTTTGAGCTTGTAGAGCATTGAGAAACTGCGTGTTGGTGCACTGGTGCTCGGTCATTTTCTTGATGAACTGTGATCAAAAACAGCAGCATTGTATACTTTTTACAAATTAAAATTGGATTCGTTTCAGAGCGCTTCAACTCTCAAATTATTTCTTTTTTATACTTTCAATATCCTCTATGAATAGATATTTTTGAGGACGATTTTTCATGTATCATAATGGGGGGAGGGCTGTACATGTTTAAATGTTTTATTCAAGATTTTTTTAACAGTTTTATTGGCCAGTTCCACACAAATTACTAGCATTGACACTAGAGAACAATACCCATATATTAATAAAAAACATTGTAAAAATGGTTTTAATTCAGCTTAATCCCGAAATTGACATCTATGGCAATCTTCGATCGGAGGCACTCCAGTGCGGTGCCGTGACTCGTACATTATCAATTTACAAAGGCCTACATATAACGGGGTATTACACGTTAAGTTGTGCCGCTGCAATTTAACCATTTCTGCGGTACGTAAGTACACGCAATTACTTTAAGGCTGAACCAAAGGTTCGCCGTACTTAGGCTCACCCTATCGGTGCAGCCAGAAGAAGCCAGTCACAGACAACTTCCCTGATTGGATAGAAACAAATAAACAACTATTTAGACCAATCAGATGGATAGTTTGTAGAGGGTGTTTCAGAGCCATTCGCTGCACGCTGGTCCTGCAAACTACTTCAGATTTGTGTGCATTTATAGTTACACCAAGATAGCCAAAGTAACCCAACAGGGGGTACTTCCCCATACAAATAAACAGTTCGACTTTTGCCTTTGAAGACTCAAGTCTAAGGTTCTTCAGATTGTGCTCAGGAGAGCCAATCAGTGTGTCAAGTTGTACTGCGACACGCTGGCAACACACACAACGCATGAGTCCTTGAGAGAAGGTGTTCATACACGCTTCCTCACTCTGTGTACCGTGCCGCGTAACCGAGCATTGACGTGCCCGGTTACACTACAAGAACAATGGCCAACACACGTACGCCTCCAATATGTACTCGTGAAATGAGAGCACGACGGCACGAGGGACTATACTTGCTTTCGCAATGTGTGCCGCCTCATTTGTACTGTTCGTTTTAGGCTATTGCTACTGCCTAAGATAGAATATAGGGTTGACTTTGCCTCTGTATCGCTTGCTTTGCGTCGTTGCAGCAATGGCTACAAGGAAGCACAAGGCGTTCCGCGTCCATGACAACCGTGACCACCGAGCGGGCCAATGTATGCGGTCGAGTGGGTTCACAGCCCCAGTGAAGACACGGGGGCTCTTAAGCCCGAGCAGAAGCTCATCAACATGGGCTGCCTTTAATTGCTCTGCTTCGCGGGTATCCAGCGTGGAAAACGGGAGCACCTGAGGGTGAGTCGCGCATGGGCTGACTTTTATCGTGCTTTTCCTTCTCAACCTACGTTTACCAGCAGCCGCAACGGGCTTGGGACGTGCATGCTAGGGAGTCTGCTCATTGCAGCCGCACGGTGCTTCGAGTTGACGACGCTTTTTCCTGAGGAGCGAGCTGAGGCGTTCGAGCATATGGAGGGAAAGAAATTCACCAATGCTACGTGAGTGGCGTTGGTGAGGACCGCCGACATCTGCAACAAGACTCAAAAGAAGGCGAAGTAGCTGCGCGCGCATCGATAGCCTTCCAACGAGCTTTGTGAGGAAGCACATGCGCGGGATAATCGATTTCGAGCTACCGATCGGTGTTTACCTATGCGGTGCGTTTAACCACTGCGTTATTGGTCACGCATTTGCACTGCAGTACTAAAGATTAAGGAAACGTTGTCTTTTTCGCCATGGTGTATTAGAACTTGTAACAGTGCACATTGTTACATAAATAGGCGCCAAACTAGATCTTTTCTGGAAATCGAGTCCATTTACACCGCACCTGACAACGAAACGCCAAGCGACGCAGATTAACTAGCGCACGGTGATGTCCCGATTCAAAACGCGCCAGCTAGAATGCGGAGAGAGTCCTGGCGGGAAGGGTAGCACTTCAACGACTCGCGTTTATAATATTGATGGAAAGAGGAAGACAGAGGAAGATGGCCCGGAGGAGTTTCTCTGCTACGTCGCCCATCGTACCGAGAGGGGGACGGCCATCCGTATCCCCGTTTCAAATGCTGAGCATAGGACTCTGCTCGACAGCAACAGTCTCACGCGGCTACGAAAAGTCAAAATGGGACGGTAAGGACAGTAGTGTAGTCCGCGATAATTATCGACGACAACGACACACTGCGCGCGACATCTTGTTTCATCCTCGTGATAAACCGCTCATGAAGATTTCTAGCATGGATCATGCATTTAATCCGCTCACTTCCGCTCCTGTTTGCGTTCGACGAGTACGGACGGTCGACGGCGGTTCCCTGTGTTCGAGGTCAAGCTGGCCCTTCTTCCTGGTCTAAGATTGCCCCAACATTGTTGGTCGCGTTTTTCAGTTAAAGCTAAAACCACTTCTCCACAACATTGTGAAAAGAAAATCTTCGGGAAGGTGGAGGCTCCCGTTTACTTCACCAAGTTCCAGACGCGTGGGGTTTTCCATGCGCACATGTTGATCATGCTAGATGAGGTTTCGAGACCCAAAACACCAGTAGACTACGATAAGTTCGTGAGAGCGAAACTTTCTGAACCAAATCTGACCTCGCGGCTCTACGAGGTAGTGACAACTTGTATAATACATGACCCCCGCGGTGCCTTGAATCCAAACGCCCCCTGAATGAGAGACGGCGTCTGCTCGAAGGGAGTCCCCACGGACTTCAACGACGGCAACGCGCGATGGGAAATACACGCGATATCCAGTACACAGACGTCAGGTCAACGGGTTATTCGCGGTTCGTCTTAATTTGCTCGAGCTGCAGGAAAAGCCGCACATTGTCGTCCAGCTCACAGGAAGGTTGCAACTACGTCACGTTTCGACCGGCCGAAGATACTGCTGGTGGCCTGAACAACGCGCGCCATACAATGCTCCACCGAATCTTCGAGGTGTGTACAGAGGGCCCAGCAGCAGCCGATTTCATATACGTCTAATTTCCGGAACACTTCACATGGCAGGGGAAGACATGGAGGCCCGCAAGCTGAGAGGCGCGAAAGCCATAGAGAGGATGGTTATGTGTAGTCCAATTGACAGCGAAAGCTACTTTGCTACCACCGCGGACCAATAATCTATCAGTATCTTCGCACTATGGACGGGATTCACTACAATACGATAAAAAAAAGCTGCTCGGGTGGCCGAATATCTAGAGGACACTGTGATATTGGTCTACTGTGAGTCAATCGGCCCAGCGGACTTGTGAAGAGAGTCTCTTTCTGCTATTTCTGAAGACTTCCAGCGAAACGTGGGCCGTCATGCGCCAGCGCCGATTGTGATATTCCAGACGCTCAAGGCAATTGATCTACATTTGCAGAGTAACTCCAAGCGCCTGCCCGACGACCTAGATTTATCTCAGCTTAGCGCATCCTCACACTCAGAAGACGCGCCAACGGATGTAAATAGGCTCATCAGTAGGGAGACTTTGTGTGACAGAGAGAAACTAAAGCGTATCGTAGACAGAAACAAGACGTCAACGACGCAAGGTAGCAGTCGACAACGGCTTTTCTTTTTCGATGGGTCGGGCGGTGCAGAATAGTCGTTCTTGCTCAGCGATATATCGATAGCGGTGCGTTTGAAGAAAAAGATCGCGCTAGCCTTGTCGTTCATCGTAGCGCTTCTCCAGCAACTAATACGACAGACACCCGAAACTGAGCCGCTTCTCCACCCGAGCCATCCTGAGATCAACGAAGATGTTTAACCGATTTATCAAGCCGTACTCAAGTTGCTCCCAGGAGATCCGGTCGACTATCTTTCGGTCGATTCTGTCGAAGAACGCGGCCAAGCCCATCGCAACCTCTGTCTTATTGAGTTCTTCAACATGCTCATGGCTCCACGCATGGCTCCGCACTAGCTACTGCTCAAAATTGGGGCTCCGACCCTGATACTTTGCAACATCAACGGAGAGCAAGGTCTTTGCAATGGAACGCGACTCGAAGTCCACCTGCTTCGCGGTCGCGTCGACAAGGGTCTCCTTTCTTAGTCTAGTGTGTCGCGACCCCGCGAATTCGCTCACAACAAATAAACTGGTGCTGCCGTTCCAACTGCGCAGCCGTCAAGTCCCGGTCCAATTGTCGTTCGCGACGACGACCAACGAGGCGCAGGGTCAGTCGGTCTACCATCTGGATGTGTACCTTCCCCAACCAGTCTTCTCGCATCCGCAGCTCTACGTCGCGCTTTGTTGAGCGACCTCGAGGACCAGCAGCAAGATCCTCATCGACCACGATGCCCACGAAGAAGACGACAACGTGTGCGTCCAGAACGTCGCGTATCCTGATATCTTTCGTTGAGGTCGCATTCATTGGTTCAGTTTCGATTTTTTCTGCTTAAATGTCAAAACTAGTAATGGTGCTGGCTAAATCCGACATCCTCAGCTCGAGCGGGAGCGGAACCAGCGATGACTGAGCAATTGAGCCTACTCACCTCAATACTCAATCAGTTTGTCATCTTTTATCATCCCCTGCGCTCGCTGTGTTCGCGCGAAAGCCCACGGCCGACCTTTTTGGCCCTGCAGTTGGTACTGGAAGATCTCGAGGATGTTTTTCGAGGCGTTCACGTCGCGGTTCACCGTCATACCACAG
>JAADVN010000236.1:0-25371 GCA_023335535.1 Globisporangium spinosum
TGTACCCAAGGTTTTATATATCAGTTTAGTAGGTTTATCTCTGCATGTGTAGGTTTTATTCATAAAACCTGTAGGAGCCCTTGAGGCTAATTAGGAGTAGCGACAGGAACCATAACAGCATTTTAATTCAGTTGCAATTTTACCTTCAAGTCCACAAGTCTTCTTCCCTCCAAGTCGGGAACGCTTCCTCGAGACGCTCAAGCGTGTGTGCTGTGTTAGAGGGACTGTTGTGAACAGCGCCCTCTTACAGTGCGCCAAGGAAGAGCGCTGCGCCTGCCAACGGCACGTTGAGTACGATGAGGAAGTCTCGAATAGTGACAGCGCCACCGCAGCCGAGTATGAACACCACCCGACGTCCAACGACGAATTAAAGACGAGTCGCGGAGAAGAGCGGACCGCGTTCGAAGAAGTCGCTGCAATAGGGGACTTTGCACCGGAGCTTCTCCACCAGCACAACCTGACTGGTGAGTACAAAGACAATACTAGCGGCCAAGCTGACGTTGTTGCTGCGCCTATCAAGCCCTGGGTGTCCAGCAGCATTGCTCCCGCCGACGCACCGGACGAAACCGATCTCGAGCTCTCGGCAGTTCCAAACGAGAACCTCGAGCTCGAGTGGGTCTACAGCTATCGCTGTCACGACGCGCGCAACAACGTCTTTCTGACGAAAGCGAAGGGGTACCTCGTATTCCTGGTCGCGAACGTAGTGGTCGTATAGGACAACAAGTTGTGGCTGCAAAAGCATTTCGAGCAGCACAGCGACGAAGTGACAGCATCGCGATCCACTTCGGCTTGAAGAGCAAGAAGCGGCCGAGCACATCGACATCAAGCCAGCCAACGTCACGAGGCGGCAACAAAGAGGATGATGATGCTGGATAGCCCAGTATTTCCAACACCCTTGAGATTGTGGCGTCAGGCCAAATGGGCAAATACCCAGCAATCCACATCTGGCGCGTCGATATGCTCGAAGTGTTGATGTCGTTGCGAGGATTCCACCGATGCGGCATCGCAGAAATGCGCTTCAACTCGGCGGGCAACCTGCTCGTGAGCGTGGGGCTCGAGGCCAAAACTCGCTCGTGATCTACGACTCGCAGAGACGCGTGCTGCTCGCGCGCGCTAGTACAAACGGCACGGGGCGGATCCTGGGCGTCTGCTTCAAACGGGATACTCAGCAGCAGCAGCTGCAAACTGAGGACACCCCCTTAGCACCGTCACCGTCGCCAAACGCAAGCAGCACTGCCGTGTCATTGACGATGGGTGTGAAAGTGGTGACCTTCTGGCGTCTCTCGGGACAGAATTTGGTGAAGAAGAACGCCACCCTGGGCAAGAAAGGGCTCCAGCAGAGCTTTCTCGGCGTCGTGTTTTGCGGGAAAGACGCGATCGTCGGCACCGCGAGCGGCGATTGCTACCGCTTCAAGGGCATTGAGCTCTCGAGTATTGTCCTTGCGCATGCCCGTAGTGTCGTAGCTCTGCACGGCGTCGCGAAGGCGCCGCACCACATCGTGAACGGCGGTAAACACGGCGTCGTGAAGCTCTGGAGCTCCGACCTCGAGTGTTTGGGCGAGTTCAGCAAGTTCAACGGCCCAAAGCACGCGATCCGAAATGTGTTCTGGGACTTTGACCGCAATATTCTCCTCATTGGCACGTCGGGCAGCAGCATCTACCAGATCTCATCGCTGGACGGGTCCGTCATCACGCTTTACACACCCGACGTCACGGACGTGTCGAGTATCGAGAGCCACTTCTGCAAAGAGCTGCATGGACTCAGCGTCTGTCCATCCAAAGAGCTGTTCTGCACTACCGGTGACGACGGAGTCCTGCGTATCTGAAATCGGCTTCGACACGTCCAGGTACTCGCGAAAGAGCTCGACACGAGCAGCCGTGCGTGCGCATACTCCTGCGACGGGAACTCCATCGCAGTGGGGCTCGAAAGTGGCGGCACGGGCAAACGGCACAAGAAAGACGGGAGTCTGCTGGTGTTTGAAGAGTGCATCATGAGCGTCGAGCTGGTCTATGAGGCATGCGACACGAAGCAGTCCATCTCGGTGATCAAGTACTCGCCCGACGGCCAGTCGCTCGTGGTG
This sequence comes from Globisporangium spinosum, assembly GCA_023335535.1. Lineage (NCBI taxonomy): Eukaryota > Oomycota > Peronosporomycetes > Pythiales > Pythiaceae > Globisporangium > Globisporangium spinosum. Next base: position 2,082 of record JAADVN010000236.1, read on the forward strand.
GGCTCGCTCGACAACTCGATCTACATCTATGACGTACCGGGCAACTTTGGACACAGCGGCGAGGTCGTGCACGTCGAGTTCTCGGGCAAAAACGGCGGCACGCACTGCATCAGTATCGGCCGAAGCGACCATTGCGTCTTCCAGTGGCGCAAGACGCGCGCCAAAAGCAGTAGTGAAGAAGGAGATGTGCTTCTTGGGAGCGTTGGCAACGCCGTCTTGCTGAATGGCCCGGAGGAGGACGCGGACATCACGACCGAGGGGCTCTTCCTCCCCGAGTTGTTCGTCAACGTTCCGCAGGAAGAGATCAAGCCGTACCTGAGCGCGACCATTCCGCCATCATCTGACATCAAGGAGCCAGCCAAGGAAGACGGCGCCGCAGACAAGACCGCGTTCGAGCTCGAGCACGTGTTCGGGTACCGCACCTACGACCGGCGCACACACACGCAAAAGTTCTATCGGCACCACTTGAGGCCGATCGTGAGTCTCGCGGCCTCTAAAGACGGGAGCTTCATCGCGACTGGAGAGATCTGCAGCGAGAATCTGTAGCAAGAGCGACCGCGGATCCACATTTGGGAGCCCACTTTCTGAGCGAGTTCCACACCAAGGCAGCGAACTACATGGGCTTCAGCTCGAATGGCCGCATGCTCTCATCCATCGGTCAGAACGAGCACCACTTGCTCGCGGTTTACGCCTCGACGAGCGGTCTCTGGTTCGACGGCACGCTGCTGGCGACCACCAAGACCACGCACCACAAAGTGTTCTTCGTCACGTTCATCGACGACCCGACGTCGCCTTACCACTTGGTCTCCGGCGGACGGGACCATGTGCTCTTCTGAAAGATCGACGCGCCGAGCCTCATGGGCACGTACGGCGTCTTCGGCGCGAAAGCGCAGCCTCAGCCGATCCTCTGCGGCGCGTCGATCGGGAACCACATGATCACTAGGTGCTCGACCGGCCATCTCTACGTGTGGGAGTCCTGCGCGGTCTCAAGGGCGATCCCCGCGCACAATGGCACAGTGTACGCGATCCACGCCGCGAGAGATGGCTACGTGAGTGGCGGAAGAGACAGTCACGAGAAGCTCTGGTCGAAAGCCGTCACGCCACTAGCAGACTTTAATGTGAGCGAAGTCAAGCCTGCAAATCAGAACGCGTTCGTGCGATCCGTGTGCTGGGACGTCGCCGAGGATCACGTGCTCATCGGCACAAAGGGCGACGAGGTCCTCGAACTCTCGCGGCTCACGGGCGAGACGAGCCTGGTGACTAAGAGCCACTTTGACCACTCGGGGCTTTACGGTCTCAGCACACATCCCCAGATACCTGAGCTCGTGGTAACCGTCGGTGAAGACCACACGGTGCGCGTTTGGGACCTCAATCGACGCCAAGCCGTAGCAAAAGCGACGCTCGACGGATCTCTGCGATGTGTCTCATACTCTCCGGACGAGAAGTGGCTCGCCGCTGGATTCGGAGACAGCGGAGACAACAACAGTGGCTCAGGAAGTCCCAGCAAGAGCGGCGCTTTCGTGGTCATGGACGCGCTCATGCTCGAGGTGCTCCACGAAGGCCGCGACTGCGAACAGAGCATCGCGGACATCAAGTTCTCGCTCGGCCTGACGCTGCTCGTGCTCGGCTCGATCAACCACTGCGTGTACTTTACTCGACGCTCGACAACTTCTCACTGCGCTTCAAGTTCCCCAAGGCAAACGGCCAGATCACGCATCTGGACTTCGCGGCCGACAGCAGCGCGCTGCGCATCAACAGCGAGATGTGAGAGCTGCTCTTCGTAAGCACTCTCGACGGTAGCCAGGTCGCGATGCCGTCGAGCATGAAGGATGTCGAGTGGGCCACGCAACCGTGTGTGCTCTCGTGGCCGCCGCAGGGCATCTGGGACTTTGCGCGCGAGGACGAGTACTTCCACGCTCTCACGAAGGCGCACTCCCAGCAGTTGCTCGTCTCGGGCGACAACAAGGGCGAGGTGCGCATGTACAACGCGCCATGTCTCTCAAAACGAACCGAGCAGCACGTGCTCCGCGGCCACAGCATAAACGTGAGCAACGTGGCGTTCACGAGCGACGACTCGCGGCTCGTGGCCATCGGCGTGAACGACAAGAGCCTCTTTGTGTGAAAAGTGTGCTGACTGATTGGAGAGAGGCACACGCAAGCAAGCAAGGGAGGCAAGGGAAGGGAGGTGGAGGTGAAGAAACGTCGTAATGTATTGCTTTGGCTGTCACAGTAAGCGAATTTGTACGGGAGCTCGCTTGGTGTCACCAGCGGCGCCGCATTTTCCACTCGCCGTGCTCTGTAGTGTATTTTGTAGCGGCGGAACAAGCATCCTGGCTTCTACTAGGAGCCAATTTGTTTCCGTCCCATACACTACCAATTCACCAAAATAATGAGAAGCAGCTTCGAGGCTACAGAGTCAGTGAAATTCCACTGTTTGCGATCTAACGGTGGATCTAAACTCTTCGTTTTGTACCCATTCTCGCAGATCCAAAGAACCAGAAGAGCCCCGAAGGTAGGTTTAGAGCCGTTCAACTGGAGTTGCGCTCAGCGACGAGAACCTAATGTCTGTACGAGAATCTGAAGTCTTGTCAGCTTCCAAATGTCCTCAACGACAGCGTCTGCGTCGACGCGAATGGTATGGAGCACTTCTGTGAGACTTGGCGCGAAAAGAAGTTCCTGGAAGGAGGGCGGAGGGACCTGCTGCGATTGATTTGAGAGCAATTTCACATGGCTCACGCGCTCCCAGATGGCTCCATGCCTGCGAACAAAATATCCTTTGTACCGCACTAAACTAGTGCATAGCCTTGGGCTCGAATGACTTCCAAAATTTGCAAAGAACTCCACTCGTCAGGCTGTGTACAGCAAGACTCACGCACACCGACTGCTGCTGAATGAAGCGCTCCGATATGCACACCCACCAACCTTTTCTCCTTCTCGAACGGTCCCTCTGTTTATGATCAGCAGCCTCGCGTTTACGTGTTAGTGCCGCATTCCCAGCTCCATGTGGTTTTCTCGTCTCCCTCTGGTCGGGCGGGAAGCTAAAGGAGCCTTCCATTTGGAGTCGGAAACGCCAGCCAGCCAACCAGCCAACAGCCGGTCGGTCGGACCCGCTCTGCCGCATGTCATATGCCGCAGAATAGACAGTTCTTGCGAGCTGCTCGGTGTCAGTAATGCGCCGCACCCTTCCACTCACCAGCTCCATCCCACCACGTCCCTCCGAAAGACTCGCCGCCTCCTCTTGTCCTTCTCGACATTATCCAATTCGTCTCGAGTTCCGCACCCCCGCCTCACTTCCAACCAAGTACTCAGTATCCACAATGGGCTGCTCTCAATCCACCCCTGTCCAGGAACCGGTCGCCACCGCCCCAGTGTCCAACGCCTTAGCCGCTGCTACTCCAAGCTCCCAGGCTTCTAGCGCTGTGGCCCCAGCGTCCAACGCATCCAAGGCCAGCGACGGTGCTGCTAGTGAGGCCGCTGTCGCTTCTGCGCCTGCCAGTGCCGTTGGTGCTCCAACCAAGCTCTTCACCGTCAGCGGCGTGTCGATCACGGAGCAGGGCGTCGTGTACTACCACGTGGAAGCCGCGGACGGTAGCGTGCCGCTCAAGAAGCGCTACAACGACTTCAAGCAGCTCTACGCCAAGCTGACCAACTCGTCGCTGCTGCCGCCGCTGCCCCAGGTCAACCTGGGCACGCTATTCAAGGGCAAGCACAACCCGGCGCTCATCAAGGACCGCGAGCAGCAGTTCGAGGTCGTGCTCAACGCCATTGCCAACAACGCCGCGTTCGCCAGTGCCGACGCCTTCACGACCTTCTTATCCGCATAGACAGACACTCGACGAGCAGCACAGTTCTCGGTCGATTTCTACTTTTTTTTTCCTGCATGCCTAACTTACGCGGCAACTGTACATTTCCAATAGATGCATCACTTTCCAAATGAAATCCCTGCAAGTTGCATGCAGATTTGTAAGCGTTGTTCTCATGAACACATGGGCTTCCTATTTTGTTTACTTGTGAAGGCTCTTACTTACCTTGATGTTGGAGCGTAGAGCAAGCTCACGTCGTGCGAGCCAATCCTCCAGCAATCACTTAAAAATCGTGAGCCTCAACTCAAAGAGGCAAACTGCGAAGAAGTACAAGTCATACATAATATAATCACCATCTATTCATGTTTCCTTACAAATCATATCTACAGCCCCTCCTTCTCGTCGTCGTTGACTGAGACCGCTGAGAGGTTGCTCAGGCGATTGTTCTCGCGCAGCAGGCGGTCGTGCTCGAGCATCTCCTTGTACTTCTCCGAGAGCACCCACTCGCGACGACGCACAAAGCCCTGGTAGCCACGGCGCTTGCCCGGCTTCCTGGAGGTCGCGGACGCGCGAACGCTGCTGTCCACGCCGTCCTTGCTGCTGCGTCTCGACAACGTCGTGATCGGCGCCGACGGGAAGAGCGAAAAGTCCGGCGCGTACACCCAGCCGTCTTCGTCGCATCCAGGGGCGTCCAGGTTCAGTTCCAGCCCTGCGAGCGGGATCATCATCGCGCTCAGCTTACCCGAACGATCGCTCCAACGGCTGCGGTCCGTTGGCAGCAAGTACCCAGGGTATGTGCTACCAAAGCCGCAGAACGGCTGGTAGCGCTCGTTCTCAAAGATGACCGGGTCTTCCGACAGCAAAATCTGCTGGCGGACGTGGACGTTGATGCCCTTGCGACGCGACGAGCCGTTCTCGTTATGGCCGTTGGTCAGGATCCAGTTCACAATGTGCGCAGGCTGGTCGAACGCAAAGCCGCGGTAGAGCCCCTCGCGACCTGGAGTCGTGTAGCGGATCGGCACACGGTCCAGAACGCGTCGCTCCTGGTAGTCCATCATGTTGGCCAACTCCGGGTTCAGGTAGTTGGCAGCAGGAGGCTTGTATTGAACTAAGTCTTCGTATGATGGCGATGCTTCAGCTCCTTCGGACTCCGTGTCTCCTCCCTTGGTCGCCTTTGACGACACGGTCGTCTCTCTCACGAGATCGAGGTAGGCCGGGATAAAGCGACGTCTGCAGGCTTCGTAGAAATAGTCCTTGAACAGGATCGCGACGACTGCGAAAAGCTGGCCGAGCCAGAATCCGCTGCGTGCAAAGACCCACGGGAACGTGTACGTATTGTAGTCCGGGGCGCTCCACTCGATGAGGTCGATCACGTACTGGAATCCGTAGAGCGCCATGACCGTGAGCGTCATGCAGACCACTTCAAGCACGTCCCACGAGTTCACCATCAGACAGAATCGACCGCTCACGACGATGCACAGAACTGTCCACGCCACACTCTCGAGCACCGTGTACTCGACGGATTCGCCATTGCGCATGATGTTGGAGACCGTGATGAGCGTGAAGAAGAAGACGCCGATCGAGTCTATGACGCCGAGGACGATCCATTTCCAGAACATCATATACGAGAAGAGCGAGTGTTTCCGCGTAGACGAGTGGTACAGCGCCGGGAACTTGAGCACGACCTCTTTCGGGAGATCGCGGTCGAAGACCGAGTAGACCATGATCGGCAGCGCCGTGAAGATCAGGTTGTAGCCTTGCTGGATCAGCGCCGAGTAAATCATCGTGCCCGAGTACGCACTCACATTGAGCGTATACCAGAACATCGAGACATTGTACACGATGTTCTTGTAGAAAGTGTACACCGTAAGGGCGGCGACTCGGTCGTAATTCCATCGCCCATGGACGAGCAGAAGCGTGCTGAGGAAGCGGAATTGGCCGAGCGCGTAGTCAGAGCTGTTCACTGCCTGCATACCTTCTTGACCGCTGATACCAATGCCGATGTGAGCACTTTGAATCATCGGGACGTCGTTCGCACCATCACCAATCGACAGCGTGTGCGAGTCGGGGACATTCAGCTTCACGAGCTCCACGAGCTGCGCCTTCTGCTGCGGCGAAACGCGACAGGCAACCACGACCTTGCAGAGCAGCGAGACGCGGAGCAAGTGGAGGTTGTAGAGCGGGTCTTCAAGAATCATGTTCAAGCAGCCACCGTCGATCACAAGCGCGTGCTCGACAGGGTTCTTTCGAGGGGTTGGCAGATGCGTTGGCGTCGCAGATGTTCCGTCCACAAAGTAGACGTCTTCGTCACGCGCGTCATAGATCGAGTGGAAGACCTTGTCCAGCTGGCGCAGAATCGATCCTTTCGTGTGGTATGTCGCAGAGTTGATCACGTGACGCTGCATGTCGTTGTTGAGCAGACGGCACGCGTAGCCAATGTTGATCGCAGTCTCTTCCATGTCGCCAGTGAGCACCCAGATGCAGATCCCAGCCTTTGCGAGCTGCTCCATCGCCTCGGGCACACCATCCTGCAAACGATCTTCAATCGCAGTCGCCCCCAGCAACTCCAAGTCACTCTCGAGTTCGTCCTGAAGCGCGTCGATTGCGTTCTTGTCACCACGCGCTTTCGCGTCCACTTCCTGCAGATCGGCGCAGGCACGGCGGTAGCGGAAGTGGAACTCCTCCCAGTCCTTCACAGTCATCTTCTTGGAGCAAATCACGAGCGTGCGCAGACCGTCCTGCGCAAACGTCTCGAGGTTCTTCAAAGTAGTCTCGCGGGTCTTGGCGTTTGTTGCCGAGATCGAGTCCGATGCAAGACGCGGGAACAGCATACTGTCTGCTCCCTTTGTGAGCACGAGCACTTCGTCTTCGTCGTCCTCCGTCATTTCCATGAGCTCTTCGTCCGTCTTACGACGCTGCACAATGACTGACATGCGCTTACGCGTCGAGTCGAACTCAAACACTTCGAGAATGTCGTACTGGTCGATGGTGCCAGCTGGGGTTTTCAGCGACACACTTCCAGGATCACGCGCAACGAACTCGTACCCAAAGTACTTGGCGCCGCACACGAGCGCCTGCTCGTCAGGGGACGAGGCCGAGTACTGGATCGGGAGCTCTTCCATCCCTTCCGGCACAGTGTCGATGCGCTCGATCAAGACACCGTGGCAGAGCGCCAAGTGCGTAAAGAACTCTCGGATCTTCGCACCCTGCTCGCTCGCCTCGTCGCGCATGTGCTTCCAGATCCGTCGGTCTTTAAAGTTCACATTTGGAGCCGGAATTTGCATGTACTCGTCCTCTTCCGTGCCGTTGCTGCTGCTGTTGGTATCGTCATCTGACTCGTCAATGTTCTTACTTCCTTGGAAATCGTCTCGAAGACGCGCCGCGAGACCAATTGCAGTTATGCCTTTGCCGTAGCTCTCGCCGTTGATGCTGCACTTGCGGAACTCCATCTTGTTGCACGTCAGTGTACCCGTTTTGTCGGAAAAGATGTGCGAGATCTGGCCGAGTTGCTCGTTCAGCTGCATGTTACGCGCGATCATCGGCGCGTCGTTTTCGGCATCATACATGTCCAGGTCACGCTCCATGAAATACGCCTGCAGCGCCTTCACGAGCGTGATCGACACGTAGAGCGTGATCGGCACCATGGACGCGAGCGTCGTGAAAAAATACACAAACGTGCCGATGATGCTCTTGTTGTCAAAGTCGTCGGCGGTAAAGTACGGCGGCAGCTTCACATCCTTCATCCAGATGTTGTCGCCGATCGCGCCAATCAACGACATAATCAGCAACATGAGCACGACCATGATCACCTGCTTATTCGTCATCTCATCGATCGACGAGATCTTGACCGGGAACTCGTCACCCGAGCTCATCATGATCTTCGAGTCCACGCCCGTGTTCACGGCGAGACCATACACGTAGCTCGTGTTGCGCAGCTTGCTGCCGCGAAGCAGCATGTTCTTCAACGTCAGCGCGACACCGACCTCGCCATTTGAGTCGTTATCCTCGAGGTACAGCGTACCCGAGTACCGGTTGATGTCTCCATTTGGGAGTTCGCTCTCAACCCAGCCCTGTGTGATCTCGCCGGCGTCTTCCTCATTCGCAAACATGCTGCGCGTGGACTGTGGCGCTTCCCTCAGCTTCAAGTTGGTCTCGCCATCGAGGTTCTTCGTCTCGACGTAGCAGACGCCCGTGTTACCGCCACTGCGCGCACCTTCAGCAGGGACGACCGAGAGAATGAGGATGTCGGCTGGTAGCGTGTCGTGGTTCCTGATCTTGACAAAGTCGCCGACCTTGACGTCGCGCCACTGCACTTCTTCGAACTCTCGAAGCTCGCGGTTGAACACCTGGGTCTTGGCCGAGTTCGCCAAGTCGTCTGCGATGTGACGCTTATAGTCCTCAAAGCCAGCAAACACAGCGTCAATGACCGTCACGATCGCCAGCGGGATGAACTGGAGCGGCACGCCCTCGGTCGGAGAGATATCCGGGATCATCTGGAAGATGCCGATGAGCAAGAAGTACAGGTTCGCGGTCTTCTGGAACGTCAGGTACAAGAACACCGGCACGAAGCTCCACCACGTGTATTGCGACGTCTTAACCTCGTTGGAAGCGAAGAGCGGTTCATCGGATGTTGCGTCGCCATCGTCGCCCGGTGGATGGCTCTCATCTACGTCCGAGAGGATCTCCTCCTCACGTAAGGCACCGCCACCGTTGATCTTGACGACACGGTAGTTGACGCGGTCCGCCGCGTGCGGCTGGTTGGAGTCAATTGAGAACATGCTGCTCGTCCGACCAAAGAGCCGTTGGCTGAGCTTGGACGCCAGCGTCGGGATACCTGACGGCGCGCTCGCTCCTGCTGACGATGTGGCAAAGGACGACGCACCTGCAGGTGCATTGCTGTCTCCCTGTGAGCCGTCCTTCTGGATGTTCGCCATCTGCGCTTCAAAGTCCGTCATCGGTCGGAAGTCAGCATTCTGCCGAGGAGACATCGTGTCGGTGAAACTGGTTCGCGCCTCTTCTTCTTCCTGTCTCGCGCGCAGTCTCGACCGCAGCGACGCCGCGTTCGCGCGGTCGATGTATCTCGTGGTCGAGCGCGTATTCTGTCGGAACCGCAGCGAACGCGGCAAGCTCGGCAGGTTTCGGTAGAAAAGCCGCCAACTGGAGCCTCGTGCTATCGCTGCTTCCCTTGCTGCCGCACCGCCACCACTGTTCACGTCTCGCTCCTTGAGCTTGGCACTTGCTGCCCCTCCTGCACCAGCAGCTCCACCAGTAGCACCGGAACCTGCAGCACCTTCATTCTCGCTGTCGTCTAAAAGTCTCTGGCGATAACTCAGCGGGTCGGTCGACGTGAACGTTCGGAAGAGCTCGGAATTCGGTCGCGACTTGCGCAGACTCTGGTCGTTATCGTTGTTCTGGCGCCGCAGCACTTCGACCGTTTGGTTGCGGTGGAAAAAGCGGCTGTTGCTGCCGCTGGCACTCATCGGCGGCTGCTGCGAGGCGTCCATGTCGACGTAAGAAGCGGACGGCGATTCAACGCCGCTCATGATGGCGGTCGTGGCGTTGCTGTCGAAGTTGTGGTTGCCGGTGCCAGCGGCCACCGGCGAGCCCTGCTCCATGGTGTAGTACGACTCGGCGTCACGGTCGTGCTCGTCCGCAGCGTTGCTGCTACGCGCACGCGCGTCCGAAGACGACGAAGCGCCCGAGGTCGAGGTCCTCTTCTTCATCGCGCGCGGTCGATTCGATTATGCCGCTCGCTTGCGCTTCGTTGTTTGTGGGCAAGAACGCTGGGTCGTGCATGTCGCGTGAAGGTTTTCAGAACGGAGTAAATGTTGCTTTTCAAGAGCGAATTGGGAAGCATGTCGCGCGAAGGTGCCACGAACGCCATAAACATCCTCGTGTTCTGTTGGTGGACTCGCTAAAATACGATTTAGTGGATTGTTTCTGCACGCGCGTGTCTCTTTTGAGAGGTCGCTTGTTTGATTGGAGTGATCATCAAAAAAAGAGAGTTTGAGTGCGTAAACATCAGGAGCAGACCGAGAGCCACGTTCTGACTATCTACCTATCAATCGCTTGTTTGACTAAAGATTGACTGACTGTACTGGCACAGGCAGCCTTTTGTATCAATCAGATCAGCCAAATGGATTGTCTGTCGTGTCCGCACGAACGAAGGAAGCTCATGCTTCCTGACGCCGGCATCAGCTTCCCGCAGCGCGATTTGAGCCATAATCACTCCCAGCCGGCCATTTAAAAGCACGACCAATTGGCAATTGGCAATCGCTTGTCATGAATGCCTGCGTGTTGAGGGTTCGGCCAAAACATCAAAAGATCCAGACGTAATGTGAGAACAACAGCTTCTCAGAAGCTCCGGAGCTCTCCTTGTGTGTGGTCCCGCCGCCTCCGCTGTTGCCATTCAGTAATCATCCGGAATGGCAGCATATGTGCAATTGCATTGTATGCGCCAGGCCGCCGGCAGCAGCAGAGGGCGAAGAGCAGCACTGTATGAATGGATGGATGCGTCCTGCGGATTTGAGGATGATGAGAGGACCACATGCCTGACATGTCTGCGGTGCACCAACAACTGAAAAACTGTACGCTTTGTGTTTGCTCGTAAGAGCTCCGACAGAGAGGTGTGGAGGCAAGCGGTCTAGCTAAATTTCCTTAAAATGCGCCTCCTGTCACTGAAATCGGAATGTGGGTGGAGGCGTTGCGCCTCCAGAGTTGGTTCACTATGGTAGGTGGGCTTTAAAAAACTACTATTCTCTCTCTTTCTCTCTTTCTCTCTCTCTCTCTCTGGGCAGCTAAAAAAGACGAACATGAGAGACTCTCTCTGCAGCAGACCCGCCTGAGGGCACTGCCTCACTGGCGATTAGCTACTCGCGGCTGGGACCTACGGACAAGACGATTCACAAATGCACAGACAATGATTACCCCACCGCACTTTATGAAGCAACAATAGCGGCAAATACTCAACGAACCTCATTGCTTTCGCCACCAGAAGCAGCGCTCTCCGGACGCTGCGTGAGCGCCGCGGGGGCCTCCGTAGGCTCGACCCACGCCATCTGCAGAGTCGTTTCGCCAAAGACGCCGCCGTGGCTGAGCGCGGCCTGGCCGCCATACCGATCGTGGAATTTGATGAAGCCGAGCGCAGGCGACGCCGACTCGTCCACGACAACGCGCTCGATCGCGCCAAAATTGCCAAAGTGCTGCTCCAGGACGCTCGAGTCGCGCGCGGCCTCCGGAAGGTTCTCCACCTTCACGATCGTCGTGCGGTTGTCGAGCGTGTGCGAATGCACCGGATACCCGCGACCACGACCGCCACCGCGTCCACCTCCTCTTTGATATCCGCGACCACCCGCCCAGCGCCCGCCAGCACCACCACGTCCACCGTATCCTGGCGCTGGTCCGCCTGTGGACGCCTCCGCCTCGAGCGCGCTCAGCTCTGCTTTCAGTCCGTTGATATTGCTGCCACCGTCGCCGCTCGAGTCCGCTCGTGTCAAAGCCGTTGCCGGTGCACTGCGTGGCTGCAGCGCCTTGAGATCTTCGGACAGGCCCATGATCTTGTTCAATAGATCACGTTTATCAGCAATTGAGAACTTGTCGCTGTTCTGGCTCATGCGCTCTAACAGCTCCTTGTGCTGTGCTAACTGGCGCTTGATCAGCTCTTCTTTCTGCTTCATGAGCTGGCGCTGCTTCTCGAGCAGCTCACGCTTCTGCTCAAGCACCTTGCGGCCCTGCTCCAGCGCCGCCGCACGGAGCTCTTCAGGCGTCATGTCCTTCTCAGGCGCGCCACCACTGCTGCCATCTTCTCCATTTGTTGATGCCTCAGTCGCACCTCCAGTTGGAGCGTTTTCACTACCAGCAGCTGCTGTGGTTGAAGAGGCATCATCTCCGTCTTTCGACTCGGCTGCTGTCTGCTCAGCGATCGAAGGCGCTCCCTGAGGGTCCTTCGCGTCGTACTTGGCCCATTTCACCTCGATGAAGCGGTTATTGCACACTGGAATCGGCGAGTGGAACGCTTTTTTCGCCTCCTCCTCGGTCGCGTACTGCACGTAGGCGCACTTGAAGTTCGGACGCATCTGCACGTTCACAACGTTGCCGAACTTGGAGAAATGCAGACTCAGCTTGGTCATGTTGACGTACTTTGGATCGACGTTGCTCACGCGCAGCGTGGTCTTGGCGCCGACATTGTACGCGTGGCCGTTGCCGTCAGCATCGCCTTCGTGGTCGTCTTTTGGTCCTGCGCCGCCAAACTCACCCCCTCGTCCTCCAAAGTGACCGCCACGGCCACCAGCGCCACGACCTCCCCGTCCTGCTTGGTGCGGGTAGTACTGGCCTCCTCCCATGTGACGCGGCATCATCATGCCCATGTGCGGTGGACCCATCGCGGGGTTCTCTGGGTTGAACCCGCTCGGATCGAAATCGGGCATCGGGAATCCACCGTGCGGGGGAAAGTGCGGGGGTTGCCACATCCCCATGTGCTGCGGAGGCGGCATGCCCCACTCTGGAGGGAAGTTGTTGCGGCGACCGAAGTTCGGGTCACCTGCTCCACGGCCTCCAGGACCACCGGGACCCATCATCGGGCCAGGGCCCATGCCATTGTGAGGAGGTCCGCGACCGCCACGCATATCGCCTCGGCCAGCGTACGCCGGCTGTCGTCGCCCCAGGTCTCTTCTCGGGGCGGCCTCGCGCGATCGGTCATCGTCGCGTCGGCGCTTGTTGAACCGCCTCCGCTCGTCGTCGTCCTCGGAACTGGTGCGGCCGCGTCGTCGCGAGCCGTCGTCATTGCGTCCGTCCGCACCGTACGACTGCTGCTGCTGCTCATCGCCGCGGCCGTTGCCGCTGGTAACCTCTTCGCTTTCTTCGTGGCTCGCCTTGTACGAACCGTCCTCCAGCGCCTTAAATAACCGACTCACAAACCCTTTCGTCTCTATATTGCGGACATACATAGGCAAAAAGTAGTTAGACTCCACATCCACCATAGCATGCTTACTGGCGTGCTGCAGTTTAGTGTCCAAACGCCAGCAGCTACGCACCGTCGCCTAGGAATTCCTCCAGCTTGGATATGCACGTCTCCTGCAGCCCGTCCTTCGTCGGGTCGTTCTGGATCAGCGCCAGCACGTATTTGCTCAACACCTCTGGGTCCGCATCGCACCTACAGTCGGCGACACAACAGAAACCAGCACCACACATTCATCACAATCCAATGTCAGTTGCAATCCATCCAACCATCGTTAACCAGTCGACTCATCAAGACACACACTCATGCAGCACGTACACTGGCTCGAGGCTGCGGATGAGCCAGTCGCGCAGGAGGTCCTTGGATTCCGCGTCCATGCTGTCTGCTGTGAGCTTGAGAGGCTGCTGCTGTCTCCTCCACGTATGCACGTCGGTCGTGATGGATGGATGCGTCGGTCGCTTCGCCTGCTTTTGCTGGTTGAACGACTTCCAAGCCAAACAAAAGCAAAAGCCGAGCCAAATGGCGACGAGTTAAAACCTCGCTGCAAGGAGGAAACACCTCATCAAAAGAGCTAGAACCTCGCAGCTGGGAGAAAAACCTCGGCGAACCGATGACCGGACCGGTTCAATGTGAACCGGACTGGTGGCGCCTGATAATCTGTGACGTGTGAGCGAAACACACACGTCACGAAACCCATTTCGAAAATGGTCAATCGCCAAGACTCTAACAACATGAATAGTTGTCTGCATGATCCACGACTCGAACGCGCCCACAACTCTACATGAACAGCTTATATGAATCAATATCCAACTATATACTACTGCTTACTTTACCATCTTCACTTTCCCATGATACGAGGAGACACGCTCACAATGCAGCCAAGCGCGAGCCAACTCGGAAAGATCGCAGCTCCTGATGCGCCTCCAGCGCACTCGGACGGAAATCCGGGTGGCTGTGCATGCACTTCGTCGCGAGCAATCGGATGTTTTCGGGACAATCGCTCCCCATCTCCGGTTGCGCGCCCTCTGTGAGCACTTGGAAGATGATCTCCGCGGTCAGGAGCCCCGCAAACGGTCGACTGCAGCTCGCCATCTCAGCGAGCACGACGCCAAACGAGTACATGTCGGCTTTCTCGCTGTAGGGCTCGCCTCGCAGGATCTCGGGCGCGATCCAAGCCGCACGCTCGGCACTCTCTGGCCGCGATGAGTCCACTTGCCACTCGCTCGGAGCCCCAAAGTTGCAGAGCTTCGCGCTGTAGTTCTTGCTCAGGAGCACGTTCTGCGCTCTCAACTCGCGGTGGATCACCGGAGACGTGAATGCGTGCAAGTACACGAGCGCCTCCAGAATGTCCAGCGCGATCGCTGATTTGGACGGGATGCTCCTCGCCGACAGCGACATCGTCGACGCGAGCGCGGCTTCGGGCTCATACCAGTACATGTGGCGCGACTGGAAACTCTGCTCGCGGTCTTTGTCGATCCGCAGCAACGTCCCCAGGTCGCCGTTCGGTAGAAACTCCAGCACCATCGCAATGTCCGAGATCGAGATCCACGTGATGCCGATGAAGCCGACGATCTTCGGGTGCTCGAGCTGCGACATCAAACGGATCTCTTGGAGGAAAATCATGAGGCTCGCACTGTTCACGGCTGCGAGCTCCGGGAGGACCTTCTTCAGCGTCACGAACTGCACTTCCGAGCCAGCACTGTCATGATTCGCTGCTGCCGCTGCTGCGGCTGTGACGCTGCTCCTACGCAACTGGGAGCGTCGATGCGTCATCTCTGCCAGATACAGCATCCCGCAACCTGCTTTCCCGAGCACGTGCAGAACGCGCACGTCGTCGCTCTCAATGCGCAGCGAGAGCAAGTGCTCGTCAAACCCCATGGAGACGAGAATCGTGTCGCTGAGCGACATGCGGCCGTTGGCCTGGAGTATGACGCGCATCTTCTTCCGCAGCTGCTGGTGCTTCCACAAGAGTATGGCGATGATGCCGACCACGATCATCGCGACAGACAAAATCCCGACAATGAGGAACGACCACGAGAGTGAACTCTGCTTGGTCGAGCTGGTGTCCATGCTGGCTTGTGCTGTGGTGATTGGGGCTGGTGTTGGTGAAGAAGATCCGGCCTCGCCAGCGCTTAGGGACCCACTGCTGGACTGGACTCCATACATGCGATCGAAATCGGCGTCTAGTAAAAAAAAACAAGGCGATTAGATCCAATATCGCTCCTGTTAAAGAGCTTTTGAACAAGCCGCTACTTACCTTCTAGGACGCACAGCTCCACCTCGAGGACGATAATCTTCGTCGCCGCCGAGTGCTTGCAGAGCCGTTGGCTGAACGCAGGGATAAAGGGCGCCCAGGATCGGAAATTTTTCAGATCGGACCGTGAAATCTCCAAGTCTGTGAGGGGATTGCCCCGTAAATCTCTACCATCAGCCGCGGAGAGAGCAACAACAACAGAGTTAGTTCCAGGCTCAGTTTCAGGGAGGTTGGAGTGCTCACTCACAGCTGCTTCAGCATCCACGGGAATCGGATGCCCGCTATGGACTTGATCTCGTTGTACGACACGTTTCTACAGCAGAAGTATCATCCAGTTGACAGCTTCGACGCGTTAGATCCATCGATTTCCTCACATACGCGAGAGTTGAAGAGCGAAGTCGTACAGCTCTGTGAGAGAGGAGAAGGAGACCAAGCTGGGAAACTTTTTCAGTTGGTTCGATGATATATCTCTGTCAGCCACACAAACGCCACCATAGTCGAGAGTCACAAGTCAGCAACTTTAAATGGATTTTCGCGAGCGAGCAGCTCATGATCCAAACTTACAATTTGGAGAGCGATCGAGGAACTGAAGAGCTGTTGGAAGAGCCAATTGTCGTCAGGCTTGTATTCGCCAGGGATCTGTTGGAACAGAATGGCAGGAAGTCAGTGCCTCAAAACCAATTTCTTTAGAAATCAGATGGAATACTGCGATGAGAGGACTTGCAATGTTTCAAGGGCTAAGGGAAACACGGTTGAGTCGATGTCTCCAAGCGGCTGGTCGTTTAGGTGTCTGTTCAATATCAAGCCAGGAGAAGGGGTAGGAGCCATTAGTTTCGTGTCGAAAGCACACACAGAAGCACTTCAAACTGATGCTTCACGGACAATTGTTTCAGCGACGCTGGGAACTCGACGCCTTTGAGGTCACGAAGCAAGTTGCCGCCTAATCGTCTGTGGCAGAATCCACGTACACAACCAACAGAGAACAGTCAGGTTTACACCAATGTTCCCCCTTTCAAATGCCGTTTGACACGTACAAACTCTCGAGCGCGGTCGGAAATGCTGCATTTCCAATCGAGCCAAGCTGACAGAAGCTCAAGTCCCTACACTCGCGACCACAGACGACATTACAAGTCAATTTTCCACTTTCCTCATGCAAGACAACAACTTTAACAATAGTGTATCAACGCACAAGCTTAGAAGACTGCTTGGTAGGGGAACATCTTCCAGCGAGGTGAATCGATTTTGGCTCAGGCTCCTAGCAGCAAAAGGTAAGTGTGAGTGATAATTAATCCTGAGGCTGGAGCACCAAAAGGCTGCGACAGCGGATCAAACTTACAAATTCAGCAGAGGCACCGCATTCTCTGCACTAGGGAAGCTATCGAGGTTGTTGAATGCAAGGTTTCTCCGATTTACCACACACACACACCTCCCATTAATTAACACCTTCAGATTCAGATACAAAATCCGCTCGTGGCATCCAGTACCCAACTTACAACGAGGAGACGTCAGGGTAGCTGACCACGATATCGAGGTTCTTGGCGCTGGCGTCCAGTTCCGACCCGCCGGCACTGGAGGCGCCGATCGCGACGCGCTCGCACTTCTTGGTGATCACCACCGCCTTCTTCCTGCTGGTCTCGAGGCGATCGAGCGCGCGCTTGCCCGTTGTCAGACATGTTGGCACCACCTCTACCTCTGCGGTGTCATTGTCAAGATCAGCACTCGCACAGCAGGACACGAGAGCGATGCATATCACCAGCGTCACCAAGAACAGCCGGTGCGAGTGGATGCAGGGGCTCTGCGAGGCTCGCGCGATCATGGCGCGGTAGCGAAATGGGCGACTGCACAAAATGCAGAGCCTAGGCTGGTGTAAGCATGGACGGGGAGCCAGCCAAAAGCACGTGCAGGCAGTGCGGTTTGTGCCGAACGGGCACAAGAGCATGATGCACTTCAGCATGTCTTGCAAAACGTCATTGAAGAGGTTTTAGCCAACCATCTTTCGAGTTTGATATTAATCCAGCCAAACATTGACCAGTATCTAGCTGCCTCCCTTCTCGCGCGCAGCGAGAGGGTTTCGCGCCTCTTCGAAGTACTATACGAGCCACTGACACTCCCTCGTTCTTTCCGCATACCCAGCCGCTCTGGAGACACAAGGCTGTGTGGCGTGGCGATGACGCATGGCGTCACGCAATTGAGAGCCAGCCACGTTGTCAAACCAACAACTCTATATGCGACTCAATGTTTTCTTCGATCTTCGATCTTCAGGTTCATGCTCACATGCTCCAAAGAGGAGCACGAGCAACGAGCGCTATCGATTGGCTGTGACTGTAACTGGATACATTCTTATATGATTGGATGGAATAAATCGGGCGAATATTTGAAGAGCCGTTAACTGTTTTTCTGTTGTGACCTTTTGCGCATACGGGCGGAAGTGCTGGCTCCAAAGCGCGCGAATGACTGTGTTTCGTCAGCCCATGTGTCGATCCAAGGTGGACACACTGCAACACATCCGAGGGCTGCGCGACAGTGGGGCAGAATCTGCTGAGGTATGAAAGAAAGCGCAATGTGTGATAATGCGAGTGAATATTCATCAGCGTATGCTGTCGATCTTTTGCGAATGTTGGAGTGTCCGTCACTTCAACGTGGGGTGATCTACAGCAAAACAAGGAGTAAACAACCAAAACACGATGCATGCAAAGATTACCGATATGCAACTGGTTTTTAGTGGTGTGACGACACCAAACCTTTCGTATCTGATACCTGCGTGCTGGGTTCGCCTTTGTTCGATCATCATCATGAAGCGACAGGGGCGAGCAGGGCAAGGGGAAAACTCTTCTGGCTTGGAGAGCCTCAACCGCTTTCCGTCTCTCTCGCTCGATTCTGAACCAACCACTCAAAATGGACTCAGCAGCTCAGCAGCTCAACAGCTCAACAGCTCAGCACACACCAAAGATATCATGAGGGCTCCTCCTTTCACATGGAGCAGTTTGGCCATGAGCACCAGGTTTTCTGGAGGCTTCACCTCTCATGCTTGCCTTGCATGGGGTCCTGCGTCATGAGATGAGTTTGAAGGATCCCAAATGGCCACTCTGGTCAGCGTCAGCGCGCGTGATTTGAAGAGGTGCGGCGGGTTTTCTACCCCACCAAATACCTCTGAGAATAAATGCGACGGCGTAAACACTAGCTCTCTGGGCAATACAGACTCGAAAAGCCTTCTCTATTCACATAGCCTCTGTAAATCGATACCAAAGGTGTTCTAAGACGCATTTTTTGCGCATACAATTTGCGCAACCGCGTGCAATGGCGCGCGCATGAGATGATGGAGTCATTCTCGAATCGGCACAGGAACCCTCAAGACCCAAGAAGCAGAAGCAGAGCCCGCCCGCCCGCGTCTCAACTTCCCCTTCTTCCACCCTCCTGCCCCAAGCATTCGCCCAGCCCTCTCTCAGTCCCTCCATCAACTTCCTGCCTCTTCACACAGCACAAGAATAATGTCGTCGTCCTCCGTGCTCCAGCAGAGCCTCGGCGAGTCCGAAGTGTTCGACCTCGTGTGCGACTACCTGCGTACGCGCCAGTTCTTCGAAGCCGAGAAGACGCTGCGCTCTGAGCGCGAGCGAGTGGAAGTTGAGGCCGCGCCTCGCAAGCCAGCGACGCCGTCCGAGTACTACACCGCGAACCAGGGCGAGTCGGAGCTGCCGTCGCTCGCATCGCGACTGGAGTTCATGCTCGAGCGAAGCTACGTGACCCAACTGGTGTCTGGCTCGGGCCAAGAGGAGCCAGAAAAGATCTTTGTCCCCCGTCACGAGATCGAAGACGCCCCTAAGCGCGCGCGTGCCAACTTGGATGGCAACGAAGCGCTGGAAGTCCCAGACGTGAACCTGAACTCGCTGGAAGACAGCGAGGAGGCCGATGAATTCAGCATGAGCACGCGCCTTGTGTCCTTCGAAGCCTGCAAGGACGACCCGCACGGATCGGCGACGATGCCGATTTACCAGACCTCGACGTTCGCGCAGCCGTCTGCGACGGACTTTGGCGCGTACGACTACACGCGCTCGGGCAACCCAACGCGTGCTGCCTTTGAGCGCCAGATGGCCGAGCTCGAGAGCGGCCACCGCGCCTTTGCCTTCACCAGTGGTATGGCTGCGCTGTCCGCTGTCACTCGTCTCGCCCACTCGGGCGACGAGATCGTGCTCTCTGACGACTCGTACGGCGGCACCTACCGTCTGCTGAGCAAGGTCGCGGCCAAGAACGGCGTCAAGATCACGTACGTCGACCTGTCTGGCGAGAACGGCCCAAAGAACCTGGCTGCCGTGCTCACGGAGAAGACCAAGCTGGTCATGATGGAGTCGCCAACGAACCCAATGCAGCGCATTTGCGACATCAAGCGCATCGCTGAAGCTGCCCACGAGGTTGGTGCCTTGGTCTCGGTCGACAACACGATG
Source organism: Globisporangium spinosum (assembly GCA_023335535.1). Classification (NCBI taxonomy): domain Eukaryota; phylum Oomycota; class Peronosporomycetes; order Pythiales; family Pythiaceae; genus Globisporangium; species Globisporangium spinosum. The sequence continues at coordinate 21,534 of JAADVN010000236.1, forward strand.
ATGAGCCCGATCTTGCAGAACCCACTCAAGCTTGGCGCAGATATCGTTGTCCACTCTGCGACCAAGTTTATCTGCGGCCACAGCGACACCATGTCGGGTGTGATCATCGCTAAGGACCCAGAGCTCTGCCGCGACATTTACTTTTACCAGAACGCGGAAGGCACGGGCCTGGCGCCGTTCGACTGCTGGCTACTGCTGCGTGGCGTGAAGACCATGAGTCTGCGCGTCATGACTGCGCAGACCAACGCGGAACTGGTCGCCGGCTTCCTGCACGACCACCCGTCGGTCACCGACGTGTACTACAGCAGCCTGCTGCCAGCCAACTCTGCCGACCGCGCGATCCACGAGTCGCAGTCGAAGGGCGCAGGCTCGGTCGTATGCTTCCGCACGGGCTCGCTCGCGTTCTCGCAGCACATCGTGACGGTGACGAAGCTTTTCAAGATCACGGTAAGCTTCGGCAGCGTGAACTCGCTCATCTCGCTACCAGGCGCGATGTCGCACGCGAGTATCCCCGAAGAAGTGCGCAAGGCGCGCTCGTTCCCAGAAGACCTGGTGCGTCTCTCGATCGGCATTGAAGACGCCAAGGACCTGATCAAGGACCTCTCGCAGGCGTTCCAGACCTACGTGCCTCAGGAGCAGGCTGTTGCTGCTGCGCAGTAAGCAGCGCTGCGATCAAGTCGACACGCTCTGTTGTGTCGGTTCTTTGTTGATGGGACTCTCTGATTGGGGTACCTTTGCGGGTGTTCCACTCATGGGGTCAGAGTGCGCGAGCGCAGGACAAGAGTTTGGCTCTGTTGTGCGTTTCACGTGCTTTCGTCATTCTCCGGTGCGAAACTTTGATTTTCGCGTCGCAGTGTGATTCCATGATAGAATAGAAAAGAGGAGAAAGAGGGAAGAAAGACAGCCAGCGAGGCATCTTGTCTGCTGGTGCATGTCATGTGAGAATAATTAAACGAGGGCATTGTGGTTTCGATCCGAATCAATCGTCCATTTCCACGAAGCAATCCTGTCTGACCCATTTGGCACCTACCGGTATCAGTTTGATACCCGTATTCTAAACGACTGTTGTTTCAACGGTATGGAAATCCAATCTTGTCAAATTTGACAGGCAGGAGGAAGCCGCTGGGTTTCTCCCATTCTTTCAATCACAAGCCCAGTCCTCATCGACCCCTTTCCTTCTCTCCGTGCTCGATCAGTCCCCAATCCGCGTCGTCCGCTGCACACGCAGCAGCAACCACTATGGCATCAACCACCACCGCAACCACTGCCAGCAGCAACCAGGAAGTGGCGAGAGAGAGCGTCGCGACGTTCGCTGCCGGGTGCTTCTGGGGCGTGGAGCTCGCGTTCCAGCGCCTCTACGGCGTGGTCTCCACCAAGGTCGGCTACACGCAGGGCTCGATCGAGAACCCGTCGTACAAGCAGGTGTGCTCGGGCAAGACGGGCCACGCGGAGGCCATCAACATCGTGTTCAACGAGAACGAGGTCTCGTATGCGCAGCTGCTGGACGTCTTCTGGTCGATCCACGACCCCACGACGCTCAACCGCCAGAAGAACGACGTGGGCACGCAGTACCGCTCGGGCATTTACTTCCACAGTGAGGAGCAGCACAAGCAGGCGCTCGCGTCCAAGGAGGAGCGCCAGAAGCACGTGCTGAAGCCCATTGTGACGGAGATCGAGGAGGCCGCGGCCTTCTGGGACGCAGAGGACTACCATCAGCGCTACCTGGAGAAGGGAGGTCAGTGCGCGGACAAAGGCTGCGACGTCAAGATCCGCTGCTACGGCTAAATGGCTTCATCTTTATCCATGGTTGGCGCTTGTGTTTGTCGCTCAGCATGAGTTGGCCTGTGCGTAAAGTTTTAATCAAAGCCAAAAGAATTCACTTGCAAGTTGAAGCTCTCTAAGTCTGATGTTATTTGTACCAGTATCACTCCTCTGGTTGCTGCTGGCGTTTCTTCATGCGCTCGAGGAGCAGTCCAAGTCGCTTTTGGACGTCATAATTAGCTGTCAATGATGGCACTGGCACGATTGGCGCCGGAGAGCTCGTTGTATTTTGATTGGGTTTCTTCGTGTCCGCAGTCCCGCCGTCAATCTTCCTGTGTGCTGAATTCACAGAGTGCGATTCTTGTTGCAGTGCTTCTTCCTCTGGAATTTCATCCGCATCATCTTCGAACTCGCACAAGTTGTGATTTGTAGAAACGCCCTGGTCGTCTCGACTTGGCAAGTTGCAAAACAGAGAGCTTTTCTGATACGTCTCTGCTGCGATGAAGAGCAATTCGTTCGCTTCGACGAGTTTCGAAGCGGTCCTCCCGGTCGGATGGCTCACCACGAACGCCTTCATCGCGTGCATGAACTGCAACACACGAGAAAGAAGCATTCGACAATCGTGACTAATTGACAACAAAATCAACGCTGATCTAGGTATTTTGTTCGTACCTCGAAGAAAGAGTCTTCGGTTTTCGATCCGAAAATGGTCTGCCCCAGCGTCTCGACTTGGGTCTTTGACAGCCACACGGGAGTCGTCACGGCCGAAGTGGACGCGGGCTTCCGCGTTTTCCGCTCGCTTGGTGTGGGCTTGGAGAGCGTCGGTCGGTATGCAGATGCAGTCATCGCTCTCTGATGTCCACCAAACAGACTAATCATGAGCTAACAGATTGATACTGCCAAGCAGCAAATCAAATATTGCGCTCCACCTGAATTGTCGCTCGTGCGAAGAGCGTGAACTGCAGGGTCGACTTGCTGTGCTTGCCTTGGAGGAAAGACGTGAAGAACTCCACATCCACTTTCTATGAAGATTCACAAGGAAGCAAATGAGTTCAACTCACAAGCAGAGTGGTGGATTCTGCATATAAATCACGGAGCGTACATGTTGCACACTGTGCAAACCGTCGATGAGCTCCCGTGCCTGCTGCTCTACCAGCTTTTTGAGGCCGAAGCGGTTGGTGAGGTAGTGCTTAATGAACCGACTGAACGCGTTCGATACTGGCCCAGTCTTGCTAGCATTGACCTGGGATCTGTCATTTTCGCCTACTGTAGCTGAAGACTGCAAGAAGTACAGGGCGAGATCAGTGAAAGAGAAGCAAAGCAGCCATTTCGCGACGACAGAGACTCACATAGCTGTCAGCTCTGGAGACATCGCCTTGCCGAGCGTCATAGATCTCGTGCATGAGCCGCACGAGCCGCGTCTCCTTCACGAAGACGCCTCCGCCACTCGGTCTCCTTGAGTCGCCTTTAGAAGTCCCACGTCCACCAACCTAGAGACAACAGCTTGTTACATAGTGCTAGCGAAGTGGCGCTCATCTCGTCGGTATCAAATCCGCTTATTTACCAGTGCGATCAGGTTGGCATATTGCTGCAGTTCTTGAGGAACGCCCTCAAGGCGTGGATCGCTTTCGTCTTTCTCTGTCAATCACTCTTGTTCCTCCTCGAGCTGATCCTCATGCTCTTGGTCTGCATAAATCGCTGAGTTGTCTCCACTTCTCATTAGTATAGGTTCATTAGCAGCATGCAAGAGAATATTGGCGGCATATTTGCCATCGCTCGTACGCTTCACAAACTACCACAGATATACAGACTGTGTGTGAGTGAGCCGAAATGAGAACGCAACACAGCAGACGCCATCGTATGCGCGAGACGCACCTTGACGTCGTGGTCCAGCAGGAAGCGCGTGTACTGCACTTTGGACTTGGGGCTGAGCTCACTGAACACTACGACATGCGCCTCCTCCATTCTCGCGTTGATGTAGGTGATGATAATGGCAAGCAGACCTCTTCGTGTCCCTTCAAGCTCATAAAATAAAGTTTGGGTTTTGGCTTGTTGTAGGGTTTACACGCTTTGCAAA
>JAADVN010000237.1:0-25270 GCA_023335535.1 Globisporangium spinosum
CCCCCCCCCCCCCCCCCCCCATGCTGCCAGAGTCAATGACATTACCTGTACTCACAGATGGACATAAGACGCGCTACTTGGCGCAGTTGCAGGCATGCTTTTCAGCATCTCCTGCGTGCTGTTCGGCGAACCACCATAGAAATAGGCAGAAACCGTAGCGTGTGCAATACTATTCCTTCGTGCAAAATATGTTCACCTTCCAAAGTGTAGTCTGGCAAAACTACTGCGAATTAGAAGCTGCTGATTGACCAAAATAGTCGTCAGATTTCAAGCTTAATTTGAGCGCACTTACATGTGCAGACTAATCCGAACGCCCAGACCGTAGAAACGCACATTTTCATACTACAGACTTCACACTTAGCCGATAGCGACAATATATATATAACCAATCAAATCGTTTCAATAAGTTTGTTTTGACTAATTAAAACGTTGCGATACGTTTCAATACGATTCCTCCCGTCGTTTGCGTTTGTGAAGGACATCAAACTGCACGAGACCCTGGTGTATCGTGTGTGTGATACACTCATAGATGTATCAAAGTAGAATGGAATGGTAAAAATCTTCAATACGCGGCCACTTGCCTTCTCTTCCTGGCACAATCTCCCTCGTGCTGTGAGTGTGCATGTCGCAACGCGACCAGAGTTCGCATCATGCCTGAATGGTAAAAAATGCACATAATTTACGAATTGTTGTGCAAGGCAGCAAGATTTAGGCGGCTTGGCTGATGTTTGATAACATAACCGCATCAAAACGCATTAGATCGCGGTGTTTTTCGACCAGCATCGCGTTGCCCTCAGTCTGCCCGAGTGCTGTGAGCAGTGCGGACGCGCTACGCTCTATGCTGTTGGACTCTCTGCCGAGCCACTCTTTACTCAGGGCCAACTGTATCGAAAAATCCATGAAAACTTCCGTCTCTCAAAAATACAGATTTTCATTTGTAAACCGTTTGTCAAAGTGCGAGCATTGTGAGCGGGTGCCCTTTGGAGAATTTCAACAGCGTATTCCAGTCAGCATGGAGAATCCATCACACCAGAGTTCTTTCTATTAAAAGCGTCTAATCCATCTGCTTTTAGAGAGATGCATTCGCTTAAACCCAGGTTCGCTTTTCAGACGACACATTTCGCTATTGCTTTTGGTCAAATGATGTTCGATACATTTTTGCTGTTGTTTTGGGTTGTCGGCTTTAAGAGAGCAGGTTTGAAAAGGAAGCAGCCGCGAACGAAAGCATTTGGGCGGGATTGAACATGGCGGACAGCAGACGCGCGCAGCTGGAGCAGTGGCGCCTCGAGCGCATGCGGAGCAAGACCGCGACGGCGGCGCAGCCTCACAGAGGATCCACTGGCGGGTCAGCCTCTTCGTCTTCTTCTTCGTCCGGCTCAGCAGCCCATGCAGCCACGCACAGGTGCGTCTCTGTCATTTTCTCTCTTCTTCTCGTGTGCTGCGTTGGACGTTGAGCTCACCGTTTCTAACGACTTTCTCTGTTTCTTTCATGCCATGGCGGATCAGTCGAAGCGCTAGCATGCGCTCACGAAGAACCAGCTCGCAGAGCGGAATGTCTGCCGCATCCAAGCGGCTGCGGGGGTCTCGCGCGGACTCGTTCGATTCGGCCTCAACGTCTGTCAGGAAGGGCTCGTCCGTGTCGTCTTTCTCTGCAGATGACGAAGCGAAGCCTGTTCTCGTAGAAGACGCGTCACTCATCACGCCACGAAAGACCTCGTCGTCTCCGTCGCCCCAACCTAATGATGGAAATGCCGATTTGGATACGTCGATCGCGTCGACGGAAGGCACCGACAGCAGCTTCTCAAGCAGCGGGAAGAAGAAGACGCGGCGGAAGAGCTTCATCTCTCCGAGTCCCTCCATCCCGTCACTGGCTGGCGGTGCTCAGCGTGTTGCCACGCCCTCGCGATACGTGCTTCAGCGCGCAGAAGGTGAGAGCAGCAGAGCGCATGAATCGGATGGAGGCTTTGATACGCCAGATGAAGAGGAGAAAGTGTCGCTTCACCTGAACTCGTCAAACGATTTTTCGACCTCTTTGAGCCTGGGAATCACTAGCGACGACAGGAGCTTTGACTCGTCTACAGCGTCTTTTTCAACCGCAAGTGTCAACTCGTTTAGGACAATAAAAGCAGCAGGAACTACGGAAACCACGACGACCTCAACAATCAGCAGCAGCACGTTATCAAAGATCAGCGAAGAAGACAAGCCAAGTACTTCGCACGTCGAGCAAAAGACCCTCTCGTTCGGCACAATCCAGAGTGTCAGTGGGCCTCAGCGCGTACTGAAGAGAACTTCCGTTCCTATTGACGAAGAGGAACTGGCAGTAGACGACCACGAGGATGTGTTTGCCAGATTCGACGCTCCAGCCCCAAAAGAGCGCAGTCGGTCGGAAACCCTCCCAGCGCTGACTGAGAAGAAAATCGGCGCGCCTCAGCGAGTCGCCGTTCGCTCGAGTGCGCCGACCGCCCTGAACTCTTCGCTCCAGACCTTTGGCCGCACTTTCAAGACCTCGTTGTCCAACAGGAAGTCACTTGACGAGACGCGGCCGCTGCGAACGCTCAGTGAGCGTGTGGAAGAGAACCGCAAGTGGGAAATGGAGGATTTCACAGTCACGAAGAACCTCGGCAAGGGAAAGTTCGGCAATGTCTATCTGGCAAAAGAGAAGATTTCGAATGTGACCGTGGCTCTCAAGGTATGCTTGTGTTCCTGAGTGGTTGATTTCAAGTTGCTACAGAATGAAACCATCAGTGGTGTTAATTGGTGTGTGTATGTGTGCTCAGGTGATTTTCAAGTCTCCTCTTATCCACGAAGGCGGTATCAGCAACTTGAAACGGGAGGTGGAGATCCAGTCGCGCCTTCATCATCCAAACATCCTTCGACTGCATGGCTACTTTTACGACGAGTCGTGCGTCTACCTGGTGCTTGAGTACGCTACCCAGGGCGAACTGTATAAGCAGCTCACTAAGCTGACACATTTTGACGAGCCCACAGCTGCACACTATGTGGCACAAGTGGTGGATGCACTTCGATATTGCCATGCGTGCAACGTGATTCACCGTGATATAAAGGTAAGGCGCGCAATGTTCACACCCAGGAGAAATGGTGCGTCGGCTAACATCTTGTTGCTCTGTTTAGCCTGAGAATCTGCTCCTAGGAAGCAACCAGACAATCAAGCTGGCGGATTTTGGCTGGTCAGTGCATGCCCCAAAGCCTCACGACCGGCGGTATACGTTCTGTGGCACACCAGATTACCTCAGTCCGGAGATGCTCCTTGGGCATGCGTGCGACTACCGAACAGACTCGTGGAGTCTTGGAGTTTTGGCATACGAACTGCTTGTTGGCACGACGCCGTTCCACTGTGAGAACCAGATGGAGATGTACAAGCGGATCGAGATGATTGATTATTCGTTCCCTGAGACCCCCGTGGTGTCGGCAAGCGCGAAGAGCTTCATCGCTGGGTTACTGAAACTGAAGTCGGAGGAAAGGATGAGCTTGGCTGATGCCGCAAATCATCCCTGGATCAAAAATCGGACTCCAATTTAGTTTTGCTCCTGCGCGCTGCTTCCGAATGCTGTACAATAGACGAACATACTAGCTCGTGCCACGTTGAAGTTGCCAGCTCGCATACTTTTAACCTCCCATTCAAAGCAAAAGGTATTTATCTTGAACGTTGTACACTACGCCATCCATTTGAAGCTGCTCCAAAATACAACAACATGCTGGTGAGCGAGCACGACACAAGTTTGAATGGTTCTGGTGAGATGGCAGTAGCAAATCAACGTACATTGGTGAGGATTTCAATGATTTGGTCGACTGGGAGCACGGGAAACGCAAACTGGAGGTCCGCCATCGAACAGCCGTACGATCGCTTCTTGGCGAGCTGTTCGTAGAGAAGTTCTGGATAAGCAGCACGAATATGACTTGAGTGGATATGAGCATGCAGAATAAACGACAATTACAAGCAGACACATACTGCTCCACGCTTCAGGCGACTTCTTTTGCGGCGCGGCGGGTTCTCCAGAGTCGACGCGGAGCTCGAACACCACGAGTCCGTGGGTTTCTTCCTCGACTGCACTGAGAAACTGCCGAAAGTGACGCATTGCCACAGCCGAAGCTTTCAGAGCTTGCGTCTGGCCAGCTGCTGTTGTTGTTGTCGCTGGGAGCAGATTCGCCAATGCTTCTGTCTGCAAAACTGACTGGAGCTGCGTGTACTTTCGAACTGCAACGACAGTCGCAGTGGTTCGGCCATTGATCAGGATGCGGTCGTTCACGCGGATGATTGAGTACGGTGGGACATTGAGCCTAAAAGAGCATAACGAAGGAAGATTAGACATATTTGTTCGTGAGCAAGCCAATACTCGATTGCCATGGAGGTCCACACACCGAATCTCTAGCGTCTTGACCCCGTCCTCGATGTGCCCGTGGTCAGATGCTGACACATTGAACCGATACTCAGCAGCAGGGAGCACGGACGCGCGCACAGGCGGAGAAAACGCATTCGGAACAGCAAATGCTGTGGTGTGTTGGGGTGGGTTGCTCACGTGCTGGTCACGCGGCTTTTCGATCAGCGTCTTTGGATGCTGCCCAGCTCCCGCACTTGAGTGGCTAGGTGAAGCGGAAGCCGAGTGCTTTCGCTTCATACCAGCGAAATTCGCAGATCCAGAAGACAGAGACGTGCCTGGGAAAGAAACCAGCGCCAGAGTAGCTGCTGATACTGCTGGTGTCTCCGAAAATGCGGATCTCTTGGCCGTGTACACTTGCTGGTATCTGAACAACATAGATACAAAAGTCAGTATTCATGAAGTCAGAGATCTGAAAGCTACGTTTGCAGAGATGGACAGAAATACTCGTACAGCTGGAGGATTTCGAGCATTCGCAGGCTTTCAGCGTTGCGGTCCTTGACAATCGTGATGCTATACGAACGACGTAGAATGTGGTTAGTCTTTTGGTTTGAGCTGCTTGTCGACCAGACGTATCACTTGAGCTCACTGTGCTGCTGCTACGTATCGTGCACGCCCATTGCTGGACGCATTCGGCTCGATGAGCGCTCCTAGACAGTCGATCTGAAAGTCGATACAAAAAGTCACTGTCAACAAACGCCACACAATCAACAACAAGATGCCATCCGCTCTCACCAGCTCTCCAGCTCGCAGCTCTTGCGGGTCGAAGAGCAGCTTCGATGCATCGATCTGCACTTGGATCGCTCCAGTCCCATCATCTGTTGCATCGCACAGATGCATACAGTAAGCACAGAATACAATGTACGCCCAAGTCAGGTCCGTCTTGAGCTGTATGCAGACAGAGAAGGAGAGAACCATGCAGTGAGTGCCCACCTATGTCAAGCGAGCAGGTCTGCTCAGAGTGCGTCGTCTGGGTGCAGATGCCCAGCACGCGCACTCTGGAGAACGCGAAGCCGCCGTCGCGCAGCTGGAACTGGTTCTGGTGGGCGTCGAAGCGCACGAACGAGCCATGGAGGTCGCGCAACAGCAGCCGCACGTGCGCGCAGTTGGCATTCGCCATTTTGCCTTGCCCAGTTTGAATTTGCCTGCAAAAGTGCAACTCACAATGGACGCATTACTGTGCGAGACAGAATAATTAGCCATTCGAATTGCGACCCTGAAAGGTCGTTTGCGTGTCAAATTGGAAATGAGTGATTGTCGACAAGATGGATGGATACGACTCTCGGCTCAGCCGCATTCTTCATTAGCTATGAGTCCTTTGCTCGGATTCAAAAGCCTGCGAGATCTCCTTGACTTCTGCTACCCACGCCTGCGCTGTTGAACTGTGAGTCGGGACTGCCCGCCCACATGCGCAGATACCGCACGCCGCTGTGGCGCTTCTGCATCTGCATGTCCTTCATGGCTACACGCTGCTCCTGGTCGTGGATGCGGTCCAGGTACACGAACTTCTGCCTCGCGGTCTTGCGTACGTCTGCGCGCACTTTCCAGTCCTCCAGCCGCTCCTCCTTGGCGCAGTTGGCATCCATCACCTGCAGCTGGTTCTGCGTGCGCTCGAAGCGCGCCTGGCGGATCTTCTCGTGGACCTCGAACTCGATCGTGCTCGTGGGCAGCTGGTCGCGATGCAGGTCACTCGAGTTCACCTCACGCGTCGTGGGGCTGTATGCATCTGCAGTCGCCATCCAGAACCGGCTGTGATCCCCCACAAGCAGCCCCGAGTCGTGCAGCACTCCATCGCCGCCGAGACCCACACGCGTCCAGTCCGTTCGCTCCATGCGGCGGTGCTCGAAGCGGTCCTGCGACACGGGCGCGATGGGATTCAACTCAGGGCCACCTTTGCTTCCTCTTCTCTCAGTCTCTCGCAGTGATTCGAGCGTAGGAACAGACTTGGAGTGGACGCTCACGTCGAGTCCGTGCTCCTTCGCGAGCTGCTCGGTCACTTTCGCGCGCAGCTCCTTCATCTTCTCGCGCGATCTCGGCGAGAGCTCCAACGGCGAGCGGTACTTGAGCGCGAGCGACGAGCTGGGGCCTCTCATGATCTCGTTGTCATCTCCACCGGCGTCTTTGTGGAGCTTGGTGGCGGTGAACATCTGTGCGAACTCCTGGAACTCCATCGCGTTGTCACCGTTCGTGTCCACGTGCGTGTACATGAGGCGAGTCTCCTTGGGCGTGAGCCCCACTTCGGACGCCTCGATCACGTTGCTGAACCGCTGGAAGGAGATGACGCCGTCGTCGTCGCTGTCGAAGGCCTTGTACACCGCACGCATCGAGCCGTACTTCTCCACGAACGCCTCGTAGAGGCGCCTGCAGTTCTTCAGGAACACCGCCTGCTACTGCTTCTTCTGCTGCTTTGCGAGGCCCGCTTGGCGCTTCGCGTCTTGTGCCGTGCGGTCATTTTCATTGGCTTGAACTGATTGTAGATCAGGACGCTGCTGGGGACCACTGTTACCGGCGTTTCTGCTACTACTATTGCTATTACTGAGGTGTGCTAATGTGGTTCGAGCCCCGCTTAAAGTCCGGATGTTGCGAGCTGCTACCGAAGACTCGAGGCGACTCGCGCTGCTGCTGGGCGTCATGGAGCGCAGTCGCCGTTGTTCTGTGCGAACCACACGCGGATCTCTTGAAGTGGACTCCGCGTTAAAGCCATAGAGCTTCGCACTTGATTTGCTCCTGCTGTTACTACTCAGAGTAGCCTTGAGCAGATCGATATTCGTGACGCAGATGCGTCGAGCGCCCACATCCGCACAGTCATGCCCAAGCTCGAAAGCGCTCTTGGAGATGTTTGTAGTACCGACCTGCAGTCGCTTGCACTAATGCGGTGGGAGCTCTGCGTGGGAGATGACGACACCGGAGGAGCTACTGCCAAAGCCCCCCGCAGTAGGGTGGACGGGAGACGTGAAGCCCTCGCGTGGACAGCGGAAGTTCTTGCGCTGCAGAGCCATTGGCAAGTAACCTGAGCCGCCTTGGCGTTCAGATGTCTATCTTCGCTCAGCGCATGCAATGCTGCCCAGGTTGCTCCATCTTGGGATAAAAATACGCTTTCAATCAAACGCGGTCTTTGTATTCATGTTCCGAGTCTTCTCGGCACACATCAACTGGTTTGTCAATCTAGGGTGTTGAAGGCAGACAGGGAGGAAGACGGACAGGCACAGCTGGCGGCGTTGAAGTGACAAAAACTAAATTACACTCGCTCTTATAAGTTCACTCTTGGTTGGGACATGTGTGCAACAAGTCTATCTCCCCAGCGCCTTTGTTACGCATTTCCTTCGACCAATTCTCAAGCCGCACGCTTCGCCTTCTTCTTCTGCAGCTTCGCGTCCTCTACCCGGTCACTGTGGGCCGCCGCAAGCTCCGACTTGCGCGCGGCTGCTGCTGCGTTCTGCTCCACATGGCGCACTGAGAACGTCTTCTCCAGCGTGTCTGCCAGCACGCGGTTGAACTCTATCCGACGCTTCCGGAAGCGCGTGGGGTCGGCTGCAAACGCCATTTTGCCGTCCGCGACACCTCGGGGAAGGATGCGTCCTTCAGTCACGGACACCCACTCGACGGCGCTGGCGTCCCAGAGCGACAGCCGCAGCAGCACGTACTTGACAATGCGTCCGTTTTCGCAAAACACCTCGACGACCACTCCATCATTCCAGCAGCCGTTCCGGTCCAGCACGTCCACTTCGTCGCCCACTTGGAGTGTCAGCGCATACTCGACCGAGGCAGCGACACAGTGCGACTCCTCGTTGTCTCGGCAGAATTTTAGGCTGTGGGCAATCACATCCGCGTGACGGCTGTGGAAAACCGGGATGCGTCTGTCTGGGGCATCCGCGTCGTCTGGCTCAGCGTCATTGGCGGTACGAGCAGGGTACAGTCGTTGGTAGAGCTCTTCGACTCGCTTGACGAGATCCGCTTCCTGCTGCAACGCAGACGAGCACTGCGCATACGTCGCTGCACGCTCGTACACAGTCTGCGCGAGCCGCCAGTTGTACATCGAGAGCGGGATCAGTTTCGTGAGCGATGCTGAAATCTCTCGCGAGATCTCGTCTTTTTCGACCACCGTGCCAAAGCTGCGCAGCTTCGTAATGTCGTCCTTGCCGTTACCCCACAGCGCCGTCGCGACAGGGACGGCTCGCTGCTCCACCAGTGGTCGCGTCGTATCGAATTCTGCTTCATCTTCGTCGTCGACATCGCCATTGGCTTCGTCCTTCTCCTGCTGACTCTTTGTGAATTGCTCCAACACCTCGGATTCTTCTTTCCATCGGCGCGGAACCATTTTTCGACACAACGACGCGGGGTGAATGATGTCAAAGCAAGTCTACGGCAGCAAGACAGACCAACTCATTATTAGCCCCCTGTTCCAGTGATGCACAGTTCAGCAGAAAGAAAAAGTGATGGAAAGTGACGTACCGTTTGCTTCTTGATGATCCAGTTCCCCCATGCTGCTGGGTGGCACTGGTGCAAAGGGATGGGCGGCATGACGCTATCTGTGGGGCTACTGGACTGCTTCAGTTTCTGTTTCTGCTTGCCGGCTCCTTTGCGCACTGGTTCACGCTTCGCATCCCCACCTTTGTTGTCACTCTTCTGCGCTACGCATCCACCTCCACCAGAAGAAGGAAGAGCCTTCGAGGCGTCTGTGGGTTGCTGCGGTTGGCCCACTTGCGCCTCGAGCTGGCTAATGTATCTCTCAAAGAGCTCGTCGTCGTAGCCGTGGACGAGCTCGTGGTTTGACAGCAGCACGTCCTGATCGCTGAACGCACGCTTCTTGTCGACCGAGAGACCGTCGCGCTTGCGTTCTAGACTCAAAAAATCCTCTTCTTCCCAAACGTCACGGTAGCGCCGCCCACGACGCAGAGGCCGAACGCGTGCACTGATCGCGTCGTTCGCGTCTTTCATCATCGCGGTCAAGTGCGCGGTCTCGGTGTTCGCCGACCGCATCCCTTTGCACGCATCCAGATTCGCGGCGACGATGTTTGCGCAGCTTTTGCGCGCGCGGACCAACTGATCCAGGTTCTCTTGCGTCAATGGGTCGTAGTAAACGTCGCTCATGCTCCAGTCCCATGCGCCTTCTGAAGGTGTGGATGGATACAACACCGACGATTCACCGAAGATCGGCGACTCCGGCGCGTCGCCATGACCGTTCTCAGGCGCCGCGTGTGAGTCCGGAAACTGAACGCGCAACGGCGGACACGCATTCTGGCGCCTCTGCTTCGGTCTGCTTCCGGAAAAGCCCAAACGCTTGGATCGCTTCCGCTTTCGATGCACCTCGGACTGCGGCGTCTTCTCTTCAAGCTCTCCGTTCTTCTCGATTGCCCCACGCTCCGTGTCAACGAGTTCCACTGGATATTCGTCTGTTGCTTGTGTCGGTGGCTCGTCGGCCGATGCGCTCTCGTTCTCATCGGTCACTGCAGCGTCCGAGTCATCCGAAGCAGTTGTCTCCGCCACCGTAACGTCAACAGCGCTCGCGTCACCGACTGATGGCTCATCCGCCTCTTTGTCCTCGTCGTTATTACGAGCACCAGCAGCAGCGCCATCCGGTGCGTCATCGTGGGGCGTGGTTGCTGCCTCAACTGTATTTGTGCCGGCGACACTATCTGTTGCAGTCGCATCTTTCACCAAGAGCTCGTTGGCTTCACTGGTGGTGGCGGTGGTGGTGGTGGCTACGACGAGCGGTCTAACGGCGGGACTGCCGTTTACGATGCCGTTGCTACTGCTGACGGCGGTGGCGGTGGTGGGCGAGGACGGCGCGGAGCTGTGCTTGCGACCAGCGTCGGCGGTGGTCACGTCCCCGCGGTCCAGTGGTGGTGCGCTGACGCTGGCGATCTTGAGGTCGCCCATGAGCAGCTTCTCGCTTCGACGCTTCCCTTGCTTCTGTATGAAGTGTCGTGCGCCTGGCCTGCCCTTTTGGCTCCCCATACTCAACCGCAGTGAAAATTCTCTTGAAACCGGGTGTACCGGTATCTATCAGTTTCCATCAAAGGTATACTATCGCCAGTCTGTATAGCGTGTCTCCAATTCGTCATGGTTTTCCGGAGCGATCAAATCAGCTCATTTTTGACGAACAAACAAGCCATTGTCTCTGTTTATTGTCCGGATAATCAATGTGGAAATTTAGAACAAGTATACTCGAGGGAAACTGATCAAGACCGGTAGAGTACCGACTCGATAAGTTTACTGAAAAGAGTTAAATCACGCCTTGGATCGCTTCACTTCGACTAGCTCCACCTCGTCGTCGCTGTCGTCGTCACTCAGCGCCGCTCGCTCGCGCTTGTGGTGCCCGTTCGTAGCAGGAACAGCAATGGTAGCGTCGAGCGACTCTATGAGCTCAATGTCCGAGTCCTCGTCTTCGTCTTCGCCGCCCTTAGCCTCCTCGTCGCCAGCGGATGCCGCGGCATTGAGCTTTTGCACGTCGCCGCCCAGTACAAAGAACTCGGTGGCTTTCTCGCCAAATTCCGCCTCGTCCTTGTGCAGCACGCGAATGGAGCAGCGGAAGTCCTGCGAAAAGTCCTCGATCGAGATCATCGTTTCGTGATGGATGCCCTTGCCCGGCAGGTCCACCAGCAGCTTGTTCAGGTTCACCGCCAGACTCTCCTCGGCGTCTTCGCCTTCTTCGTAGATCGTGTTCGAGCCAATCGACACGGTCGGCTCGTTCACACCGAGCTTCTTCTTGAGCACCTTGTCCACGAGGTCGCGCAGATGCGCCTTGTTCGTGTCAATCGCCAGCTCGAGCATGTGCTTCGAGCACACGTAGCACTTTGGGTTGGGCTTGGAAAGCGCCACCGGGTTGAGCAACACGCCGCGCGAGTCCCACGAGCGGTTGCAGTACGTGTAGCTGCACGTCTCGCTGATCGGCTTGTCCGCGCGAAGGATCTTGAACGCTTCTAGGACCTGAATACCCGCGACGATCGCATTCGTCGTCGCGATCGCAGGAATAATGTTGCCAGCAATGCCCTTGCAGCTGTACAGCGACTCCATCGCGATCGTAAACACCGCAGCGCGGAGGTTTGCCGCCACGGTGACAAACTCCATCGCGATCGCGTCGTCCTTGTCGAACTCGTAGCTTCCGAGGTGCGCGCGCGCTTGCTCTGACTGCAGCATCTTGACAATGCACGAGAAGAAACGCTTGGTGCACTCAGCGACGCTCCAGACGTCTCGATCATTCCAAGCCTTCGCCTGCTCCTTTGAAGTGCTGCTCACATCGTCCAAGTTGATATCTTGCACCAATTTCGAGCCCAGGATCTCTTCCAAGACGAGAGGCTGCGGGCTCTTCGACGCGGTCTTGTACACTTTCATCTCGAGTTTCTTCTTGATCTCAAACTCAAAGAGACCGCGGAAGACGTTCTGCGCGTACTTCAGAAGAGACGCCGCGTCGAACGCCATGTCGTCTGAGCGTGTGATCAGATCCATGAACGCGGACGTCTCTTCGCCGCTCTGGTCTTCCCACAGCATCGAGTCCACGGTCTTCCCGAAGAGCAGCTTGTAGCACTCTTTCGCCCAGACGATACAGTGCACCATCTTGTCTGGCGTGCTGCGGATCGTGCAGATAGGGTACACCTTCTGGGTCACTTTGTCCGTGCACTCGTAGCATTCCGTCTCGCCCTTTTTGATCACCGAGACCTGCCCGAGGTACCCGGTCGTGCCGCTCTCGATCAGAGGCGTGTTGGTCGCTAAGCAGAGGCGGTTCACGTGCTTGCGAGCGTCTACATTGTCAAGCGCGTTGAGCACGAGCGCGAACTGCTCAAAGTAGTCGATGCCGAACTGGCTGGACTTGATGTTCCCGTGGTGCGCCGTGATGTTCGCCTTTGGGTTGAAGCTCAGCGCGATCTCCTTCGCCACGAGCGCCTTTGACTGGCTCACGTGGTGCGAGCGGAAGAGGAACTGGCGGTTCAAGTTGGACACGTCGATCGTGTCCAGATCGATCAGATGGATGTTCACGAACCCACTGAGCACGAGGTTCTTGACCAGTTCGCAGCCTGTAGCAATTCAAAATAAAGGGCGGATGTACGCCATGGAAGAAAGGAAGATGCACGTGGTCAACAGGGATCTTGCCAGACAAATGACATGATGCGTATCCACAGCCACCACCCACCAATGCCTCCGGCGCCAACCACAAGGATCTTGGCGTTCTGAACTTTGCTGCGCAGATCTGCCCCCTACAAGATACACGACAGAGACGCACGCGGCGGCAACAACAGCAACAACAGAAGAGGTGGTGAACAGAGCACGTCGCACAAACATACACAGATAATCGCGTGCAGCGCTCGCAGGACGGTGCCACTCACCAGCGTGGCGGTCAGCGCGTCTCGTGGTGGGGCCATGGCGACAGACAGCTCTTTGGTATCTCGCAATAAAGAGATGAAAAAGCCTTGCGCTCGCAATGTTAGGATAAAACCCCTAGTTGAGCGCTTTCCTAAATCACAAACCATGTGTAACGCTCCTGATTTGGCTTTCAAATAGGCAAAACTCCCTAGGGGTGGCGGGAGTTGGGTGATGGCGGAAGAAGAAGAAACGAGGGGGGCAGTAGCATTTGCGAAAAAAGGCCAGTTGGGCCTCAACGCAAGCCAAGCCAAGCCAGGAGCCCAAGAGTCCAAGAGCGCGCGCAAGCGAGAAGAAAGAAGCGAGAGGGGGAGCCTGTGACTTCTGCGTGCATTCGATCGATCGATCGAGTGAGTGTTGCTGGGCGTGCGCGTGGGTCTGTGGAATAGCAGCGGCTCCGTGACTACGTGTCATCCATCCTCCGCGCGACGTCCGCTGTGAGAAGCCACCTCGGGGGTTTTGACAAAAGAGAGAGAGAAAAAAGAAGACAGGCCCAATCGCCATGGACGCCAAGAAGACCGACGCGCTCGTAGACGTGATCCGCGCGATCCTCGGCCCGAGCGACAAGAACATCTCGAAGGAGCGCATCGTGACGCTGCTCGTCGAGGCCGGCAACGACCCGAACAAGGCCGTCGACCTCTACTTCCAGGCTGAGGCGGCGAACGGCGCCGAGTTCAAGCAGAACGACGTTGAGGGCGACGTGGAGGACGCGGAAGAGGACGAGAACGACGTTGAGGGCGACGACGAGTGGCCGCCGCAGGCCGAGGAGCTGAGCGATTTGCTGGGCGGCGACGTGAAGAAGCAGATCATCTTGGATCTGCTGCGCCGCACAAACAACAACTTGCAGAAAGCAGTCGAGATCTACTTTGTCGAGCACGGCGCAGATGCGGACTTTGACGAGTCGAGCGATGAAGAAGAGGACAATAATGACGCGGCTCCGAGCCACAACGCGCTTCATCCTGCGCCGTCAGTGCCACGCGCGCCAGTGTCGACTGAACCAGCAGCGTCGTCAGCAGCTCTGCCGCCTGCGCCATCTGTGATTACGCCTATCGCCGCGCAAACGCTGGAACCGTTGCACAACCCAGCGGCGCCGGTGTCTCCGCCCACACCTTCTGCGCCAGAGCCAGTGGTTGAGGCTACTGCGCCTGTTGCTACTGTTGCTGCTGCGCCATCGTCTGTGCCGCATCCAGAGATCGAAGCGCTGAAAGGTCCTGGAACGTATGAGGCCATCCTCACCGAAAGCAACTTCAAGTGGCAGATTGGCACTGTGTTCGGTCGCGCGGTCGTGCAATGGGTGGAGCCTCAGGGTCCAGCCGCCCGTGCTGGAATCCACAAGTCGGACGTGCTGCTCGCTTTCGGAGACTCGATCTTGAACGACAAGAACTGCGCGGCTATTATCCAGCAGCTATCCACCAAGGTGAGCGTCTGCACATGCGCGCATGCATGGTCGATTGCATTCATTTAATCGCTTTCTATTTCGTTTACGTCATTGCAGCAGGTGCCAGTCCCATTATCGCTTTTATTCCGACGCGCACCTGAGCCGCTTGTCCACCAGAGCCGAGCGAAAGCCGTCGAAGCAGCTGAGACGCTTGTCCATCGGAGTCGTGCGAAGGCCGTCGAAGCAGCGGCTGCGCTTCAGAATGGAAATGCTCCTCCTGCGATGGTAGCGGCGCATACCCCTCCACCTGCTGAGGCAGCTGCTTCTGCTCTGGCACCAGTCCCTGCTCCTGTAGTTGCCCCTGAACCAGCACCTGAGACGGCCGCGCCTGTTGTTGCAGTCGAGGCGCCTTCGAGTCCGCCTGCCTCTGCTAACGCGCTGCTTGAGGAGATTCACGAGGAGGACGTGCAAATCGAAGAAATGGATGAGCAGAAGGAAGAAGCGAAGCCCGAGCCGACCCCCACACCAGCAACACTGTCGTCACCTTTGCCGGAAAGCGAACCAGCGACTGTTCTGAAGGACCAAGATGGAGATGTCGTGATGGAAACCGCAGACGAGGTGTTCGTTTTGGGCGAGAAAGTGGAGCCGAAGTACGGTCTCCAAACCTTGTGCCGCGCAGTCGAGTCGATGGTTGATGCCATTGGAGACAACGGTGTGGAGTTCAAAGTCATTGTGGATCTGCTTCTGCTTGCCGAGTTCAGCTTGGACCGTGCAGTGAACAATTTCTTGAACGAAGACCGTCTCGCGAGCGACTTTCGTCGCGTGGTTGGCTACAATTGGGATCCAGCGAATCCAGCGAAGTGCTGGGGAGGAGAGGTGTATGCGGCGAGCATCCCAGCGGGTCCTCTGGGCCTCACCGTTGAGAACATCTTAGAGCGAACGATCGTGGTCGACATCAAGGCCGGTGGCGCTGCAGAGCGAGCAGCCGTGAAGCGCTCGAGCTGGCTGGTCGCCCTCAACGGTGTGCAAATCACGCACTTGACCCACAAGGAGACGTTGCGAATGATCGAAACTGCCTCTCGCCCGCTACAGCTCAAGTTGATTGTGGTGCCTCAAGAGGAGTACAAGATCCTTCGCAAACAGCTGTCGATGAACATCCGTCAGCAGAAAACTGAGCGCCCGGTTCCAGAGCAAGACCGAATGTCTTTCCGCGTGTTCCAGCTCAAGATCCACCAAGCAGTATTGGTGTTTCCAAAGGTGATCGCAGTCGCACTCTTCCAGTATTTAAGCACCGAGGAATACCATCCCCCGACGCTCGACAGCTCGTATCCGAACCCGCTGAACCGATTTATTGCAACGTCGGAGGACTGGGAGCGCATTTTGCTGCGGGAGACGCAGCAGATGCAAGAAGAGCGAACTGGCGAGATGTGCAGCGAGCGCCGATTCCTGCTCAACCTCTTCTCGCAGATCCACGAGTACGACGACAAAGGAGAAAGCACGGTGATTCGAACCATCCAGTTCCTCGGATGGCTCGCGAAACGCGCTGCCGACATGCAGCAGTTTGTGTCCGAGAAGGCAAAGGTTGGCGGCGTAGTGAACGGAACAAAGTCAATTGGGTTCTTTGAGCAACGATACACGCTGCTGCTGAGCGTTATTCTGCACGTTCTGGAGAGCCTCTCGATCATTGAGAACCACGCGACGTGGGACGTGATGGTGAATGCGTTCAAAATGGTGATCCGAGCGCTTGCTGATGAGGACGTGGGGTCTCTGATCGTTCCGATGATGGCGCGTCACAGCATCAGCTCCAGCCCAACGGCGCGCATTGTGCCTATTTCACTCGTCGCGATGGTGTATCCGCGCGTGAGTGGGGACGTGCCAGTCCAGCTGCGTGGAATGTTCGAACGCATGTGCACTGATGACAACCCGTTGGTGCGTCGTGCAGTGACGTCTGTGATTGCGGATCTAGCGACCTCTGCGGGTGCATCTGCGGCAGGTTGGACCGTACAGCTTTTGGAGAAAGCCACTGCCGACAGCCACGACATTGTGCGCATTTTTGCGGTGAAGAGCTGCATTCAGCTGGCGACGAACCTTCGCGGAATCCTGTACTCGAAGCCGAACGTGTCGAGTGAAGAAGCCGAGCAGGCGTTGCGATTGCTCTACATCCAGATGGTGCCAATGCTCAACACGTACACGTCCGACTCGTCATGGCAAGTGCGTCTCGAGACGGCGCGAACGCTTCCTGCGTTCTGCCGAGCGTTTGGAGCGGAGTACACGGACATCTTTGTGGACCACTTTGTCGCTATGGTGCGCGATCCGACTGTGGAAGTCCGAAAAGCCTGTGCTGAGGGCGCGTACCTGATGGGCGACGCATTGATTGAGCTAGCGCTGCGAAGCGAGAAGGCGACCGAAGCGGAGAAAACAGGAGACGCGGACGCGGAATCGTCTTCCGATGCCAAGTCGGCTCTTGAGTCCCAATCCGCTGCGTTCGAGCGACTGTCGCTGGTCACCAGCACGAGCGAGTTTGTGCTTGCAGCCCAGGCGAAGATCATGCGCTCGGTGCTTCCCGCGACGTACCGACTCGCAACTGACGTGTCGCTCGCGGTGCGCCAGGCGCTGGCAAAGTCCGTCGGCAAATCCTTGCAGCTTGTCGGTGGTATAAATTATGACGACTTGGTGCCGATTTTCGCGGAGCTGCTGGACGAAAACCAGGACGCAAGCGTTCGCGCGGCGCTGCTGGAGGAAGTGGTTCGATATTACGACAGCTCTTCTGAGACCATCACGTCGATGATCTTCCCCGAGATCCACGCGCTGCTGTCGTCTCCGCAGTGGCGCGTGCGCGTGAAGTTTGTGCAGTGCGTTGGCTCCTGGGCCGAACGCACGGACGGCGCTGCGGTCCCGCTGGAGTTTGCGGACGGATGTCTCCAGTTACTCACAGACCCTGTGCACGACGTCCGTGCCACTGCGTGCAGCAAGCTGCCGGTGTTAGTGAAGTCGTTAGGTAGTGACTGGCTCGCCGAGAAGGGCATCCCGCGCATCTCGTCCTGCTTGAAGTCGACGTTCCACGGCCGCGTAACAGGACTGACTGCGCTGGAGCTCTTGGCGAACGAGCTGAAGGAGATCGAGAAGCTGCGCGAGGTGATCGAGACGGTCGTGGAGGAGAGCACGTCCAAGACGGCAAACCTGCGCTTCCGCGCGCTGCGTACGCTCGGAGTGCTCGTGCCGGTGCTGAACGACCCGAGCACGACGGAGAACACATTAGAGATCGTGTGGGACTTGGCGCGCGCCGAGCGCGAAGCGGACCCGGACGTGCGCGAGGCGGCGGAGGCGACGCAGGCGCTGCTGGAGGCCCATGTGAGCTAGAGCGGAGGGCCAACTGAGCGACCAACCAACCGACCGACCGACAGACAAGCAGACAGGTAGGAGGCTCGCGTTCGTGTCCTTTGTCTATTTTGTAGCAGACGTGAGTGAGTTAGTTTCATAACACCCATTGTACGTACCTTTAAAGCAAAACAACCGCATGACATGATCGAACAGCTGGCTGACATTAACAAATGAATGGGTTGAAGTGCCACAAAAATCAGCAGCACTTGGGAAGCAGTTCTAGTAAGAAAGCTGTTGCCACCGACGCTCAATTCGGGTGGAATCTCCTCGCAGTTAGTTGCCAAAAATAACCACAGAAGTGCTGAGCTTCATATCTCCAACGGTTTGGTTTCAAAGAAAGGAAGGAGAGGAGAGAAATGGCTCTTAGCAGGGGAGTGCTTCTTCGAGTACTGTTCGTTGCTGTCACATGACAGTTTTGCTTTCTTGCTGAAACGGCGAGCGAGGACCGTTAGCCAATTTGACAACAGAAAACCCAATTTCCACCAATCACAAAGCGTGTCCACTTTGATTTGCTCAGCATCTGAACACTTACTTGCTCTGACGATTGATTGATTCGGAGCGCAAATGATCGGGTAGCGTGCTCAGTTTGAGAAGCGCGGCCACAGGAACAAGCAAGCATTCAGCAGCTCGCAGCATGCGCTTTGTCCGCAGCGTGTCCTCAGCACCAGGCGTGTCGTCAGAGAGCGCCCACAGCGCCACATCCGTCACCACCGTCTTCATTAACCACCACCACATACAGGAGCCAGTAGGCACTGAGAGCCCTAGCGCCTCAAGCCCCGAGCCCATGGCCACCCCCACGCTCGTGTACGTGCACGCGCACGCTGAGCACTCGCGCTCCTCCACAGGATCTAACACCATCCCGTATGGCGACGACACGGACGGCAAGGAAAAACTCGCACTCTTTTCGAAAGAGACGACGCTGCACTATTTGCGCTCCTACGGACTCCTGATCGGCTACTCGATCGTGGCGTTCGTGCTCCTGCTGCTGCTTACGTATCTCAGCTTCTTCGCGGCGAAAATGGACGACGGCAGCGGCGCCGAGCCGGAGTTTGTTGGCTGTCGGTCGTGGGCGTACGGCGACGGCTGCGGGCTTTGGGGCATCGACTGCCGTCCGTTCGAGAGCGAGTGGTCCGCCTTCCGCTGTCCCACGAAGTGCAACCTTGGTACGTGCCTCAGCTCCAAGTTCTTATCCATATATGGTTCTGACATTCTAACTCTTGCTTGGCGACTCTTTCTTTCTTAGATGGCGACACCTCACTCGTTGTCTACGGATCTGGTCCATACAGGTAGCTCGCGACCTATTCCATTGTTGTTTGTCTCCCTTGGGGCTACTGAACACATGAACACTGACACATCCTTCTTGCTCATTTGGTTTGTGTCTCCTCAGAGCGGACTCGCGTCTCTGCCGCGCCGCTATCCACGCAGGTGTGATTGGCTCCAATGGCGGCTGCGGGTTCTACCGATACTCTGGGTCCGCGAACGCGTTCCACAGCTCCTCAGCGAACGGTGTCTCCACTCAGGAGTTCCTGTCGTGGTTCCCGAAGACCATCGAGTTCAAGTCCGGCCCGAGCATCTACTGCACCGACCTGTCGTGGGGCATCATGTCTGTTGGCGTCGCGGTCCTCTTCGGCTACGCGCTCTTGCCACGAACGAATCCCGCGATGCTCTTCTATGTGCTCATCGCGTGGGGCTTCTTCTACGTGCGCCTGGTCGGCCAGCCGCCCAGCGTCGACTACACAGGCATCGCCATCGACTCGCTCGCCGAGGTGTTTGTGCTGCTCGCTGCAAGCCACTTCGCCTTCCACATGGGGCCGATCCACACCTTCAGCGAGTGGAAGAAGCTGTCCGTCCGACGTCGCGTGGTGCTCTGGGGACTCTGCTACGTCCTGCCATACAATGTTCTGCTGCACATGAACTTCTTCTCGTACCTGCCGTGGCTCAACGTCGGTCTTGGTGGCTACGAAGATGTTGATACGAACGCGGGCACCTACATCGTGATCGCGCTGCTGCTGGTGGTTGTGCTCTACTGCACGTTCGTGTTCCTGCGACAGCTCTACCGAGTGGGCATGTGGAAGAAGTATCTGCTGATGTACTTCCTGCTCGTCGGCTGGGTGCTCTTCTCCTGGGTGTTGTTCTACTCGTCAGACTTCCACCTGCACCACACGATGCTCGGCGCGCTCATCATCCCACTCACGCGCTTCTCCACGCCGCTGGCAGCGTTCGCGCAGTCGGCGGTGCTCGGCATGTTTGTGCAGGGCTACGCTGCCTGGGGCTGGAGCGCCTACCTCAGCACCATTCGTGAGTACATACCACATCTCGGTTCTTTTGTCTCGTACTTTCACTCTGATAATGGATGCCTGTGTGTGTTTACATTCGTACTGTAGCCACGTATTTAAGTATCGAGAAGCCCGCGCTGCCTCCCGTGGTGCTTAACATCTCCTCTAGTGCTGCAAACGTGTCCTGGGAGCCGCTGAAAGACGTCGATGGCTACTCACTCCGTCTCAACAAAGTGGAAGTCTACCGCGGCTTGGATACCACAACAGTGATCGCGAACCTGCAGCCCAACATGACGTACTTTCTCACCGTGGCCGGGGTCGCGAGCTGGGGCACCAATGGACGTGATGGACCAAAGTCCAACTTCACCACATTGTTAGACTAGAACGAGCGACTGTGTAACCACTGTACTTTATTAACATATGAAAATGGTCGTTTATTGAGTCCAGCTCTAGTTCTCTCTCTCTCTCTCTCTCTCTCTCTCTCTCTCTCTCTTCATGCTCCAAAGCAAAAAAAATCGCTCATGAGCGTCCAGCATCCGACACTTACGCAAATGTTTCGACTAAAACATCGCCTGCTTCATCATTCTCATCAGGTGATACCTTGAGCGATCGCTTGAGCGTTCGGGTCCACTTCCCAGTCAGCGGGTCTCGAGCGTACTCTGCGGTGCGGTACTCGAAGGGGAAGTTCGCGCGCAGGTACCCAGCGTCTCGAAACATCGCTTGCACGCTTTCGTCCACCTTCGTATCGGAAAAGTCAGCTAGTTCACTGCAGTAAACATCAGTTCCGCAAATATGGGAAACTGTTAGTCGTTTGCCTAATACAACACACATAAAGATAATCAATAGATCAAAAGCGAACCTGAAATATTCGTGCTGCTTCTCAGCGCCAAGTTGGTGTAGCTTGCGCACTGGGAACGGCAGCTCGCGCACATAGGTGATGAAATCCTCGTACATCTGCTGCTTTGACGGGAGAGATCGGCTTCCAGCGAACACCCGGGCGATCCATTTCGCCTGCAACTCAAAGCAACGAAACGGCAGATTCTTGAACGGCAAGCCGATGAACACGATGTCCGGTTCTTCGATCGCAAAAAGCTGCTTGTAGAGCGGGGCGATCGCGTGGCCAGCTTCCGTTGCGCTCTTCAGGTCTTCAAGAAGGCTTTTGTCGTCCACCGTGTTGCTCGAAGTGCTAGGGTATAAAATGCCTGGTGGGAGGAAATCCGACACTGCGTATTTGTACCCAGTGCAGTACATGAGCACGTCTGGCGCCTCGAGCATGGATCCGTCCGTGAACACGACCGAGCCGTCTTGCGCGATGAAGTTGATCGGCGGCTTTAAAGCCCGTTGGTCGTGCTTCGAAGCGGGCTCGGCATCGAATTCCGTAAACGATACGACCACATACTTGGCTCCTGCTTTGACGAGCTCCAGGGAAATGTCCTGACCAGACGGACCTTTCCCGATCAGCAGCACGCTCTGCAGGTGGACATAGGGCGCCAGAAGTTAGAAGTTAGTCTTAATGTCCGGATACGATGGAAACTAGCAGTGTTTTCATGGCTTCTTACCTTGTTGAGATACGCGTCCGGGGTGCGGTAATTGTGTGAGTGCAGCGTAGTGCCCTGAAAGTGTTCAATGCCCGTGATGCGCGAGTAAAAGGGCTGCGCAAAGTGGCCATTGCACACCAGCAGCTTGTCGACCTCCTCTTCGTAGCTCTCGTTCTGGTTGTTCGCTCCCGAGCCCGCGATCTGCATCGTCCATGCAGAATCGGACTTGGCCACGTGCGTGACCGTCGAGTTGAGGCGGATGACGTCATCTACGCAGAAGTGGCTTGCATAGCTCTGCAGGTAGCGCAGCACGTCGCTGTGCGAAGGGAAGCTGGGCAGTCCAGGCGGGAACGGGAAGTCGTCCAGCTGCATCACAGACGTCGGCAGGTTCGTGTGCAGAGACTATGCGCAGGGCACGCCGGGTAACATTTGGATACGGTTTGTGTGAGCAAATGCACGTGACAAAGAACACGCGCACACATACACACGCAATCTTACCTTGTACATGGACGCATCTGTGTTGGTGGCGTCCTCGTACTTCCACACGCCACCTGGTTGCGCCGCTTTCTCGAACACGACGACTTGGTGCCCAGCATCGCGCAGCCACTTGGCAGCAACTGCCATCCATCACCCACATTCACATACAACACATCATCGATGAGACTGCTTTCTGCCAGGATGAGCAAGTGGCATGCGGCATTGCGCGCGAACGGAAACACGTACCGATGCCGGCCGCGCCGCCGCCGATGATGCCCACGCGCACGCTCTCCGCAGTCCTGTGTGCCGTCACAGAGCTCATTCTTCCTCAAGCTTTTCTTGTCGGGTGTGGGCGTCAGCAGTCGAAAAGAGAAGTGGTGGCGCCATTGCTCCAGTGTGATTGATTAGCGCAAAGTGCCGAATTCTCATGAGATGTGGAACAACCCATCATCCCTTCAAATTCAAAAGATGTGGAAGAGAAACGTGTACTGATTGGCCAAATTTCTGGCGCGACAGAGTGCTCATTGGCTGAAAACATGCACCTCCTACTCCTTCGCCTTGGTGGACGTCTCCATGTCCTCCACGAGCCGCGCGCCGTGCTTCTTGGTGAGGCGCTCCGTGAGCATCTCCTTGAAGTCGTTCATGATAGCGTTCTCGCGCTGCTGCTTCTCCTCGAAGTTGATGAGCGCCAACGCGCGCTTTTCCTCCGCCGAGTACACCTGGTTCTCCTTGCGGATGCGGATCGCGTTCATGCGCGCATGGCGACTGCCGCTCATCACGTATCCGAGGTTCTCCAGGTTCTCGATCTCCGGCCCGTTCCAACCCACTTCGCCTCGTCGCGGGATACGCATGTTCTTCTGCACGAACTGCGCGATAGCCGCACCTTCACCTGGAAGCAGCGCCTTGCCGTAGTCCATCGACGCGTTCGCGTTCTCCTCGGTCTCCATGAGAGGCTGCGGACCCACCTCTTCGTCGTCCTCGTCGTCGCCGCGAGCGCCTTGCACAGCGGCCTTGAACTTCTCAGCCTCGCGGCGGTCGTCGTCGTTCATGTCGCTCGCGTCGCTCATGCTCTCCTTGCGCGCGGGTTTGCTGCTGCTCTTTCGCGCGACTGACTCGTCCGATGACGACGAGCTGTCTTCACTGCTTGATTCGCTCGACGAACTGGCGGCTCTGCGCCTCGACTTGCGGCTAGATCGACTGGACTTCTTGTGCTTGCGGCTCAACTTGGATCTTTTTCGCGACGACTCTTTGCGACGCGACGAGTGCTTTCGCGGCTTGCGGCGCAAGGAGGACTTGGCCGCACGCGACGACTTCTTGCTGCTGCGTCTTCGTCTGTCACTCATGCCCGAGTCGCTCTCAGATTCGCTCTCAGAGGAAGACGGCTCGGAGCTGCTCTGCGGCGAAGGGGAGCGCTTCTTCGGCGCGGCTTTCTTCTTCTCCGACGTCTTCATGGGCAAAGGGCTGGGAATATCTGCCCAGATGCTGAACGAGATAGCATCTCGGTCCCGCTTGCGCTCCTCAAAGAACCCGTCCGCTTCGTCGTTGTGGAAGCGGCCCTTGTTGTAAGACGACTGGTATCCACCCCCACCACGCTGGTCACGGCCACCTGATGCGCCACCAAAGCCAGTGTAACTACGCCCAGCGGATCTCGATGGCGAGCGTCTCCCGCCGCCACGAGGACCGTACTTACTGTCGTTCGGGCGCGAGTGTTCGTATTGACGACCGCTATCGCGCGGAGCTTGTCTGCGGTGATCCGGGGAGCGCGATCTGCGGGGGCTTCGGGAGGCGTCGCTGCCGCTGGGACTGCGCTTTCGGCGGTTGCGTTGCGCGTCGGTGCTTCTGCTCCGTCTGCCTCCTCCTCTACGCGAGTCTCTGCGCTGTTCTGGCGAGGGGCTGCGGCGCCCGCGTGCGCTTGGACGGCGGTCGCGACTGCTGCTGCGGCTGGAGCTCCTCATCTCTCTATCAGTCTTGCGCTCTTTTTGTTTGGCTTGCTGCTCTCACAAGCAAAACGCCAAGCAGATTGGGTGGAATCAGTTATCACCCATGGGGTACAATTTACGCATTTGTGGAAGCTTGTTCATAATGAAAGCAAGTGAAAATCAAGTGACAGTGACCACTGTGCAGCCAAAACACGGCAATGGCTCTGCCAACTGCCTCAAAAATGCCTCCGAGGCGTTGCCTTGAGCATACCAATATGCTAACGTGTATGTACATTGCAAAAAAATCTTTCGTTCGTTTTTTCGGCTGTGTTCACCTGTCGATTACGCGAGTAACTGGCGGATGTGGTCGATGCGCACAAAGTGCTCCTTGTTGATCTTGAGCGCGATGGCCTTGCGCAGCTGCTTCACTTGGCCGTCGCCGCGGATGTCGTCCAAGAACTCGAGCACGGCTTCGAACTCGCGCTCGATGCCACCGGCGGTGGACAGCAGCTTCTTCTTGTCCGCTGGGGCGTAGTATCTCTTTGACGCCGCTGTAGCTGACTGTGCAGACACGGCAGCCGCAGCTGAGTCGCTCTTGCCTTGCTCTTCCTGCTCCAGTCGCTCCAGCTCCGCGTCCACGTCGTAGCTGTCCCACTTGGTCTTGAGCTTGTTGCCCTGCGAGTCAAAGTGGTAGTCTAAGCAGCAGACGCATGCATAGGAAGATAAACACACACACACACAACGCGTTAAAAGCAAGCCCTCCATTGTGAAAGCGCATTTGTGCACATAAAAGCCTCAGAATAGCAACAGTGCAGGAGCAGTGACACGCACAGGAGTTCAAGCTTGACGATGATTCTGGTTCTGCCGACTCCTCCCGTCCTTCGTTGGCGACCGCGTCTTCTGCCTGGTTCGCCAAGTGCACGAGCCGCACAGACACTTCCGCGACGATCAGCTCCACTCTGCGCAGCAGCTTGAGCGCCTGCTGGCGTTCATTGCGCTGCCTGTCCGTCAATGTGTCAAGCGTCAAAATAACGTTAGTCCTTACATATGATAGCTGTTCGTTGCAGTTCACACCAAGAGCCACTTACACGGATCGTTGCCACGCAAAATACGCGACTGGTAGCGCTGCGAGCGTGACGGCCGTCGCGGCCACCGCTGTGGTCTGCCACCACGCGCTTGCCACCATTTGAGTGATGCTTGGCGGATTGACGAATGCATGCGTCGCATTTTCAGGGTCCGAAAAACACCCCAGAAAATAACAAACCTGTTTAGTAAGGTTATCACAGCACAAAAAACTATTTGTCGAACGTATCCACCCCGTGATTCTACTTTTCCGAAGCAATTTACACCTGAAAATTAGAATCACGTGGCGGTGTACATCATATACGTGGGACACTAGTAATGGTGCTGGCTAAATCCGACATCCTCAGCTCGAGCGGGAGCGGAACCAGCGATGACTGAGCAATTGAGGCTACTCACCTCAATACTCAATCAGCTTGTCATCTTTTATCGTCCCCTGCGCTCGCCGTGTTCGCGCGAAAGCCCA
>JAADVN010000238.1:0-25230 GCA_023335535.1 Globisporangium spinosum
CCTGAACGCGTTTTCTAATAGCTTCATCCTGGTCAATTTTCAGCCTCAAACGGCAAGTACTGATAAAAATTTCACAAAAAGTGTGTGTCCCCATAGCATTGGCCAGCACAGTATTTCAACTACTGCCCTTCTCTTTTAATTGCATGATCTTTACCTGACAATTTTCATAATCTTCCTAGCTGCCTCACGATCGCAGTACCCACAGAATTGACGGTACTCCTATCAATGGTAGTAGCGTGAAATTATTGGGGCAACATGTTCTCGTGAGGCGTGGACATGGACACACTGACATTCAACCAGGAATTAGCTTCTTTTTTTAAAGTTGAATGCTTACTATCACTTCGTGAAGTTAGAAGCGCAATGCGCATAACCATCGACGAGGTCATGTCCTGTTCTAAATTCCGACGATGAAATTCATGAGGATGTTACTTTCATATACTCTATTATCTGTGTATGGTTACTAGAGATCGTCTACAACAATCAGATCCTCAAAGTTATCTAAGATGCCCTATAATGGGCTAAGGCTGCCATTACATGAAAGTGGATCTGTTTGTCAGATCGTGTGTGTCACACACCACCTTCAATGTGCATTGCAGAGGCAAAAGACAAAGGGATTACGGTACAACAGGTCCCTGCATGCACGTGTGACGTCATCTGATGACGTCATGAAGGTTCTCTGTACTAATCAGTGCAGAATGTTCTTCACATGTACCAATCAGTACAGAATGATGGTTCCTGCTTTGGGGAACCTCACTGGTCACGCATGCGACGTGTCACTGCGGGTTGAAGTGATGGCGTGAGCCAATCACTTCACAGGAAACTTTCCACAGGACTACAAGTTCAAGTCCTATGGGTTGAACCTCAGTGTACCCAAGGTTTTATATATCAGTTTAGTAGGTTTATCTCTGCATGTGTAGGTTTTATTCATAAAACCTGTAGGAGCCATTGAGGCTAATTAGGAGTAGCGACAGGAACCATAACAGCATTTTAATTCAGTTGCAATTTTGCCTTCAAGTCCTCAAGTCGTCTTCTCTCCCTCCAAGTTGGGAGATCGCTTCCTCGTACGCGCCAAGCGTGTGTGCCGTGTTTTGGGGACCGTTGTGAACAGCGGCCCATTACATGCATTGATTTGACTTTGCAAGTAGATTAGCGGAGGAAATATTCGCATCGGAGGTAATATTCGCTTCGCTGGATAAATGGAACATTACAAAACTTCACCCTTTAAGCCATCTAACACAAAACACAGCGAACAGTGGAGAATCACAGAGGCGATTCATCGTGACAGCATTACATGCTCATTTATTAAATACTAAGCTAATCTACGTATCAGGGGAGTCAATCGCACTTTATTTAATTTGTCACCAAAATTTAATGAAAACATCAAATATACTGTTTACAAATGCCCGAATATTTCATTCAGTTAAGCACGGTAATCCACATCTCACTCATCGCATTTTATTAAAATGTTTGTCGAATTGAACATTGAAAAATATAGATTCTCTGTGCACAGCACACCACACTAGATAAGCGATGAGTTGTGGTATAAGGCGCTGTCAGTGCGCTGCGAAACGCACAGATGCACCCAAGAAGCGCGCGGAATGGCGTCTTGATCTCGTGTGTGTGCGTGTGTTTGTGGGATTGATAGCGGCTGTGTACTATAAGGAAAGGAGGGTCATGATTTTTTGCCTATCAGCTTTCATTGATTCTCGTAAAAATGGTATGTATAATTTGAACAAAAGTAGGACATTAACAAGCTGCAGAAGAGCAAAACTGACTCCCCCATATGGTGAAACCATTCGTATTATAAGGCTCATCGAAATATGAGTCAATGGTGAGTAATATGGCGTTTGTCATAAGGCATACAAAAAACGGATGCGATCGCGGCTTCAGGATAACCAAAAGCAAGGTGGCCAAGCTGACAATGTACACAATGAAGCAACAGTTCGATTAAGTCAGTGGTAGAGCTCAGTCAACCGAGTACATTTTGTTCGAAGGGTGACTCGTTTGACAGCCACAAAGAGAACTTGAATGAGCAGTGTCGAAATGTCAACGGAATCCAGCGCTTCCAGATGTTCCAAATGAAGTAAGGAATACCGCGGTTGATTATCTGCCGCTTAAAGCCGAATGACTTCGAGCCTGCTGTGTTTGACGAACGCTGCAAATACGACGGGGTCGTGGTGTCTCCAGAGCAAGCTTTGCGCCTTCTCGACGACGTGCCGTATCTTCCAGACCCTGCTGTTAACCCTGAGAAGATCGTCAATATCTACATCAATGTATTGAAGTATGTCCCTGTAGCATCGAAACGATCTACTTTACCAGCCTCTCACTGCTAGGCAAAGCACACAGACGAAGGCAAAAGAAGGCTAGAAAGACAGGGTGGCATACATTTGAGGGGCAGAGAAGTACATATATATGAATTTATAAATGTTCGAAAAGTGTGTGTGTGTGTTTTTTCCCCACAACCCGTAACATACCCGTGTCGTTTATTTCCTGTTTGAAATGATATGCCATTATTCCGTTAATTCACGGAAGGAGTAAATTTGGAAAGAGGTTTACTTATAAAAATACGCCACACAAAAAACCTCGAGTAAAATAGGACGACTACGCAATCCTTTGCAGAAGAAACCAAAGTCCTTATCACCCAGGTGTGTCCTCAATTTCACACAAACGAACCCAAAATCAGGTAAATCTAGCGAAAAGACTAGTCTATTAAGTAGGATGATCTGCCTTTTGGCTCTATTTTGTGTTGTGACTCCAAAAAACCCTGATAATAAGGACATGATACAGTGACCTTCGCAGCGGTGCTTTTGGCCGTCTTCTCCCAGAGAAGACAGCGAGCGAGCGAGCGAGCAGGTGCGACTGAGAAAAGAGAAAGAAGAACGCACGCGACGACAAGAGACAGAAAGCAGGAAGCACCGACCAGACGCCGAAGAGGAGAAGCCGCCATGTCGTTCATGAATCTCAACCGCGAGCAGCAGAACGAGCTGCTCTTCGTCGGGTTCAACCAGGACAGCGGTGCGTGCGTGCGCTTTCTTCACTCGCACGGGCTTCTCTTATGCTCGGTAAAACGAGCGAGAATGGGAGAATGAATGAACGAGTAGGTTGACTAACTTGCTCGTTTGCAATGTAATGCACAGGATGCTTTGCGTGCGGAACCGACACGGGCTTTAAGATCTTCAACTGCGACCCCTTCAAGGAGACGTTCCATCGAGGTGAGTGTCTGCGCGTGTGTGTGTCTGCGTGTGCGTGTCGTGCTGTTTATTGGAAGCTCTTCAACACGCGCGCGTGTGACGAGATCTGATAATTTATAATACGTGCTCACTGTGTGAATGCGTTTGAATTTAATGCGCAGATTTCACGAATGGAGGGATCGGGATCGTCGAGATGCTCTTCCGGTGCAACATTCTCGCGATTGTGGGCGGTGGACGCAACCCGCGATACCCGCCAAACAAGGTAAGCAAACGCACGCATTGTCTTCCCATCAGCGCGATCCATAGTGGCGTTTAGCGGATTCTAATGATTGGGCTTTTTTATATTCACTTGTAGGTGATGATCTGGGACGACCACCAGAGCCGCAACATTGGTGAATTGAGCTTTCGAAGCGAGGTGAAGGCGGTGAAGTTGCGTCGCGACCGGTAAGCATGCTTTACGCAGTTTCTTCTATGTTTGTTACGCGTTAGTGCGGTATGCAGCACGTCCAAGACAATCCATCCTGGGCTGACACGCTTTTCTGTTCTTCAATGTAGCGTCGTTGTCGTGCTTCAGAACAAGATCTACGTCTACAACTTCTGTAAGTTCCTGCACGTTCATTTTTCGTTGCTGTGTGAACTTATGGGCGCCGAATCTAACCGTTTCCCACTGTCGTATGTTGCTTTTTTTCAGCCGACTTGAAGCTCGTGGACCACATCGAAACGATCGCGAACCCAAAGGGACTGTGCGCGTTGTGCCCAAGCACGTCGAACACGGTGCTTGCCTGCCCAGGAGTGAGCCGTGGCACTGTCCGCATTGAGCTCTACGATCTTCGCAAGACTACTTTGATCACGGCACACGAAGCTGAACTCTCTCAGGTTGGATACAGAATATTATGCTCTGTTGTGGTTTCTGTGTATACGTTCTGCTCACACAAGGGTCATTTGTGTTGTTGCAGATCTGCCTGAACTTGGAAGGCACGCGCCTTGCGACAGCGTCGGACAAGGGCACGTTGATTCGCATTTTCGACACGCAAAGCGGCCAAATCATGCAAGAGCTCAGGTACGAGAGCGGCAAAAAAGCTGGAATTACCAGCAAAATGGTGCTGTGAATGTGCCAAAACTTATCACATGCGTTCTGTTATGTGTGCAGACGTGGTGCTGATCGCGCTGAGATCTACAGCATTTGCTTCAGTCCAAACTCCCAATTGCTCGCCTGTTCAAGTGACAAGGGCACGGTGCATGTGTTTGCGATGACCACCGAAGGATCGGGCACTACCGGAACGTTCTCGAACGATCACTCGTCGATCTCTCCTGCGTCTCCTGCCATCCCAGCTCCTCATTACTCGAGCGCGAACAACGGTTCTCGCAGTGGTGTTGAGGACGACGGCACGGAGAACTCGAAATCCACGTAAGATGGTGCGCAGTTTCTTTTTGTTTTGCAAATGTTGGTTTTTAACTTTGTGGTTGTTCTTTTTTTCCTTCTTTTTGGACAGGTTCTCATTTATGCGCGGTCTCTTGCCCAAGTATTTCAGCTCGGAGTGGAGCTTTGCGCAATTCCGAGTCCCTGAGACGCGGACGATCTGCGCATTTGGAGCAGAGAAGAACACAATCATCGGTATGGAATGTCTTTTTCTCGTTAATCTGTCGAGATACATTCAATGATTGCTGTACTAATAGTTGTGGGATTTTTTTTTCTCTCCTGCAGTTGTTGGCGCTGATGGATCTTTCTACAAAGCCGTGTTCGATGCCAACGGCGAGTGCCAAAACACATCGTACTCCAAGTTTATTCAGTCGGATGAAGATGAATAGAAGAACGAACGAACGAACGAACGAACGAACGATCGAAGGATGGTGCTGGCTGCGGCATCTTGAACAACGAGGAGGAGGACCTCTCGGCGCCGACAACGCTCGAGTTACAGTTCCGTTCCGGTCTCAAGAGAGCACCCTGCCGCCTCACTTACTCTACGGCTCTTTCTTCGCTTCCTGTCAGCAGTATCGCATTTTGGTAGTATGCTGGCGCACGAAGGAAAAGAGAACCGATACGCGTTATTGTATGAATTTGGTTGACAATTTGATTTACTACTGCATCGTGTCTCCTGCAGGCTGCGATTAAGAAAAACTCAAGACAAAAGAAGAGAAAAAGAAATCTTTCTACTCAGCGAGCTTTCGCTGTTTTCTTCTCTTGGGTTTGACGTCTGTGTTGACAATACGCACAATGATCTTTTCTATTTCTTCGCATTGACTTCGTCCCCATGGATCGTGTACTTGTCTCGCTTGATGGTTGGATCGTACTGGCGGTCATGGCGAAATCAAACAGGACAGGTCAGCAAGAATACCAAGGCATACCACTCATGCAAGGATGATAGCGAAGGTACCGTGTTCTTACCACTTCCCATCGACTCGCTGGGAAAATGTGCTTGTTCTTCTCGTACCAATGTCGCTCGACCACTTTTCCTGGATGCGACTGCCAACGTTGTCCACATTATGAGGTTAATTAATACACAATCAACACAACACAATTCCACCCACAGTACACTTTTAGGGCAAGGATGACATACTTCATCTTTCTCGACGCGCGCATCATTGATGAGACGGACGTCTTCGTGTACGTCAAAGTGGAAGAGCGGACCACTTTTGCCGCGGGCTTTCGTGATGATCAGGTCGTAGAACGAGTAATTCTACAGATTCGAGCACAAGAGACAGAGTCAGTCACCAATGGTCACAGTAATGACCAACAGGGCTATCAAAATGAAACAATGCAACGCTTTTTTCTTACATGCGGGATGATCAGATCTTCCTTGACGTAGAGCAGGTTATCCACGCCGACGCCACGAAGTTCAGCGAACTCTGACACGAGCTGCTGCTTCACGAGCTCCAGGTACTTGCCGATCGTCGTCTTCTTTGGCATCTAATACAACGAGCAATACCGCATGATGAGCAATCGGTCAGCACATATTTGAGGGGATTAATAGCACAAAATTTGCGCCACGCACCGTGATTTCGCGTCGGTGTCCAGATCCGTCCCAGTAACTGTACGTCACGCTCACGTTTTCATCTAGCAGTAGCATACGGCACCTAGTGAGTGATAGTGACCAGTAGCAATAAACAACCAAATTCCGCAGCATACAGCAAATGCTCACTCTTTATCCGCTCCTGCTCGGCTTCCCACTCGGCGCGAAGCCGCTCGCGCTCACGCGCTTCCTCCTGCTCGCGGTCCTTGTCCGGCAGGAAATCCGTCTCGACGTTCGGGTTCTTGGTGATCTTCTTCTTCTTCTTTGAAGCCATTCGCTTCTCTTCTTCGGCATTTTCGTCATCGTCGTCGTTGCCATCGCCACCGTCGTCAAGATCGAACGAAAGCGGCCCGAGCTTCTTCGCCTTGCGCTTCTTCTTGGTCTTCTTCACCTCGACCCTGTCGTGACACCAACATTTAGAGAGCCATGCGTTTAGAGCGCTATTTTCTCCCATATCAAATGGAGCCGCGAGTGGCGCAACACAATGTAAACGCACTTGGCTTCCTCCGGTGCATCTTTGCGGTTCTGCAGGTTCTCGCGCTTGCGTCGAAACTCTTCCGCTGTCACCAGTCCTACAGTTTGGCGCTAGTTTCATAAAACATATCAACAATGGCACGTGAGTTAAACGCACAACCAAGCTAGGAAAAGAGCAACAGAGTACAGCAACAGTAACATGCAAAGCAAGCGCGCACCTTGAACTCGGTCTCGTCGTCATCGCGGTGGGACTCAAAGTTCGAGTCGATGCGCGCGCCGCGTTGGTTCGAGGTCTGGATGTCCTGCTTCTTCTGCTCGTACTCTTGCTGCTGGCGGTCGCGCTCCTTCGCGAGCTTTGCTGCCCGCGCGCCCGCGAGGTTTCCCTCCACGGTGTGTACACCCGCCGACTTGTAGCGCTCGATGCCGTTGCTCGCCATTTTTGTTTCTGGTGCTCAACTACTTGGCTTTTAGCTCCAGCAATGTATAGAACACATGATCGATTCATTTAAGTACGAATTTGTCCATGAAGTGTGAACCTGTCTGTTGTATGTGTGAGTCAGAAAGCGAAAAGCAGCTTCACTTGGGAGAGCGAGCGACCATGCTGCGCCGATTCGACAAGAGCAGCGACGGCGGGTGCGTGCATGCGTGCCCCCCTTGCCTCTACAGCTCCTGTATAGAACATCACACTGGTGCCCTCTCCACCAGCTAACGCATCTGACCATTGCGTGCTCATCCTTTCGCTTGTTGTAGCAATGCCCCCCCCTCGGACAAACAACAGACGCCGCGCGGCGGTGGCCAGCCTCCGAACCAAGGCGCGAGCGGCGCCGAGCAGATGTCGTCGCTGCAGCGGTACCGGTCACAGACCATGAAGGACTACGGGCTCATGATCGAGTACAAACACCTGCGCCAGCACGTGCCCGGCGGTATCTACGTGCTACCGAGCTTCGACGAGACGCGCATTTGGTACGGCACGATTTTCATCCACACGGGGCTCTACCGCAACGGCATCTTCAAGTTCACGATCTACCTCCCGGAAAAGTAAGTGCGTGCTTATGTGATGTTATGTGCTGTACGTATGACTGACGAAGCATTATGTGCAGCTACAATGGCCCTGGCACGTACCCGCGCATCGTGTTCAACACCAGCATCTTCCATCCGTATGTCTACGCAGAGGTACGACAGAAATGCAAGAGCGTTGTGTACGAAAACACTTTCTGACGCCTAGACTTATCTCTAATGCTGCTTTGCGCTGTGCTGCACAGTCGCGAGAGCTGGACTTGAAGCCCAAGTTTCCCGAATGGGATCCGGAGCTGCACTACATGGTCGCAGTGCTCTCGTACCTGAAAAGCATCTTCTACATGAAAGAGTTCCCGCAAAGCGGTGCTCCTGTTGCCAATCCAGCCGCACTTGAACTGTACGTAGAGTCGACTGGCTGCCCGCTCGCTTTGCTTTGTGTGCAGCACGTGTAACGCGTTCTCATTCGCAATGCTGTCTGAATGAACGTGCTCTTTACATGCCTTCTGTAGATTCCGCCAGAAGGACGACAACGCGTACATCTCACGTGCTGAGCGCTGCGTGGAAGAGTCGCTCGAGAACGTGTATAACAACGAGCAGAGCTCGACGATTCGGTTCACGAAGCACAACCCCGCGCACGACAACCTGCGTAAGGAGCTCTTCGCGCAGCTCGACACCTCCACGACCAACAGCGAGGTATGTGGTTCTTCTTGAACAGAATATTTGAGGATATGGACAGGATCGATTTTGCTGATTGGTATAGAGGCTCACGTTGTCACAATTGTTGATGGACGAACTGACAGGAGAAGAGTTCAGGCCCAGAACGAGAGTCGCTTGAAGAAAAGAGCGCTGTCACCCCTAGCAGTGTCAATACTGAGAGCGACATGCCGAGCTCCACTGCGGAGGAGGTTGCCGCTAGCAGTGGCAATGCTATCACCATTACCACTGCTAGGACAAGCTCCAGCAGCTCTGCAACAGCGCCGCCCTCGGCCTCTTCGTGAGGTCGAAGTTTCTTGCTAATTGAGCTCAGGATTTTTTGTTTGCAGCTGCTATCGTTTGCTGTTGTTGGGAGTACTCGTGAAGGAAACAGGTCGCTGTTGGCCTTGGATCCCAGAGTTTCTAATTTATCAATGAGTTGTGATCATGAGTACTCACTCACATAGGCAGGCAGACTTGGAACGTCATGGGAGTGAGAATTATTCCCAAGAGCATATCCGCACAGGCGGAGGTTGACGGACATCTTGCGGTATTAAAAATCGTCATTGTTCAGCTTCATTCGGCAACCTGTTCTTAGATCCTATGCATTTATAACAACTGGTGGATCGGAGTTGCGAAATAAGGGGAGTTGCGGGTATCGTTTTGCCGCAAAAGCGCGTGAGGCGCTCTTTCTCACTTTGGCGCCACAGACGACACGCCGAAGAAGCTGCGGAGAAAAGCGGCGGAAACGCGCTCCTTGGATTCTCCTCATCCAGAAGATTTACGACCAGATCTTTCTCTCTGCCAGAGCATGCCCGCGCACATGGACATGGAGCTGCTCCCAATCGATCACGCGCAGCACCAGAATGGCGGCGGCGCCAGCGCCAGAGCCGCGATCACGACCGGTCGCATCACCCACAGCAGCACCACCACCACCACCAGCACCACCACAGCCAGCGCCAGTAACAACAATGATGATAGACGAAGCCAGCAGCATCAACAGCTCAATGCGCACGGCGAGCATGAGCTCGCTGGCTACGGCTCGCAGGATGAGGACGCGATGATGAACGAGATGATCTCCAAGCACCGCACGGAGCTCACGGAGTTGCAGAAGTTCATCGGCCGCACAGTGAACACGGACGACGAAGAGGACGATCTGCTCTTCCCACCGGACACAGACAGCATGCCGAGCACTCCACCGCCGCCGCCACCGCCGCCATCGAGTGGAGGAGGATACCACGATGAATCGTACGACGAGCTGCCCAGTCCCGACGGATACCAAACGTCGCGACCGCTGCGCAGCAAGACAGCGGAGCGATTGCTGGAGCTCTCGCGCACAGAGGAAGCGCTTCGCACGGACCGCATGCGACTAGCAGAGCTCTCGGATGTGCGCAACGAGAAGCTTGGACGCGAGGTCATCAAGCGATGGAACCCGCAGGCGAAAGTGGTGCGTACTACGCGCGACAACCGGTCTTTCAATCACGTCGGCGGTCGGATGAGCCCGACATCGCGTGCTCGCACCCCAGGCACAGCATCACCGAGGACGTCTGCGAAGATCCTCGGCTACTCGAAGGACTTTGTGCAGCAGGCGTTGGATTTCAATGGTCACGACATGGACGACGACGATGAGATCAACTTGGGCAATGGCACGCAGTCGCTGACCACGCGAGGAGGGCTGGACTTTGCTGCCAGTGGCGGCGGCGAGGACTTTCGTGGCCGAAAATCGCAGATTGAGCTGCGCACGTACGTGAAGCAGATGGAGGAGACAATCGCGCAGCTTGTGCAACAGAAGGACGAGCTGCTGCGCAACCAGGCGGAGTTTGACAAGCACGCGAGTGGCATTTTCCCGTCGCTCGAGCATCTGAACCACCAACTTTCGCAGATCGTGCAGGGCAAGATGGCGACTTCACAGGTGAACATCAAGGAAGACGTGTTCGACGAGATCAGGATACAGGGCGAGAAGCTGGACGAGCTCGAGTCGGAGACCAAACGCCGAAATCACGACGCAGACGTGCTGGAGCAGAACCGAGCGATCGAGATCACGCAGATCAAGGGCCAGATCGTCAGCCTTGTGACAAGCGG
The DNA here is from genome assembly GCA_023335535.1 of Globisporangium spinosum. Lineage (NCBI taxonomy): Eukaryota > Oomycota > Peronosporomycetes > Pythiales > Pythiaceae > Globisporangium > Globisporangium spinosum. Next base: position 10,469 of record JAADVN010000238.1, read on the forward strand.
GAAGCTGTGCGACGAAAAGACGGAACTGATCGCCGACTCTGTGAAAAAGCTACAGATTGAGCTCCAAGACGTGGTGAAAGGGATCCTGCAGCGCTACCAGATGATCGAGAAGCGCATCAACCAGCTTCAGACGCCGATGACTCAGCCCCGACTTGTGGTACGTTTGACTCTCTTAGTGAACTGCGTGCTGCCTCAGATGCTTGGAATTCAGTCACGCTTACAATTTTTTATTTGTTTTTTTCTTGGCAGACACGAAAAGCCCATCAGAGCTACTTGCTCATTGCTGTAGCAGTCGCAATGGCGTTCTTCACGATCCTGCTGACAGTGTTGATTGGGAGAAGTGGAGGCCACTGCGGGCTTTTCACGCGGTGTACCCCTCTCACATAATGAAACAAAAGCACGAGCGTAGATGATGGTCTTCTCTCCTTTTTATTAAACGCCACGAATTCGTCCAGTCAGTAGTAGTCCTGGTATGAAAAAGTATAAACCAACCCTTTAGACCCTCGGTCTCTCTCAGTCTCTATGACTTTTTTAACTCTGCTTTTTCACTCGGAAGACGTGGATGTTGAGGATCGTCGCGAGCTCCGTGATGACAAAGTAGATCATGTGCAGATATGCGCCGAACGTCAGCACGAAGAACAGCTGGACGACCACCTGTTCATGGCCCTGTTGATGCAGAACAACAAGAGCAGCAAGATACATAGAGATATTAGCCACCAGTCAAGCGATCGCCACCAAATTAGTTCGGCCATGTGACTACGTACCCATGGCACAACGCCGATGACGAGCAGGAACGACACGGCAAGCTGGATCAAGAACGTCTTGCGCAGCAGCCAGTACGGCTCTTCGCACATGTGCGACAGCATCATGTGCATCACCATCTACAATACAAAGCATTCCCGACCCAGTTAGGCAATCACACGCCCACGGTAATCGCCAACACATTCAACTCGGTAAACGAACATGGCCACGTACTTTTGCAAAGAGCAGCCCGACGGTCCACATGATGAGACGCGGGTGGTCCGTGAAGATGTCCGACGGTGACCAGAGCACCCAGAGCGCAGAAAGGCCGATCAGCGCAGCGAAAGGCGTGAGTCCCAGGATCGCAGCCGCGCCATCGCGAGCAGCACGCTCAAGCGATCGGATCGCAACCACAGCTGCATTGGCATTGCATTCGAAATGGTAACGTGTCTGCCAGTACAAAATGACAAGGCTCGATAATTTCAGAGAAGGAGAGATGCAACGTACCGCTCATGAAGCACTGGCCAATTGCAGCAACAAATGTGATGAGAATGAACACGTGATTGTTGTTCAGCGCAGGGTAGAGCACATTCGGCTGCGTCCAGAAAGCAGGTCCGAACACTGCGGTCGCGATGTACAGCGAGTACATGATCGCGAGTCCTTCGTTCGGTCCATTGACGATTGGCAGCGCGAGCGTTCCAGTGTAGTACTCCTCCCAAGTCGCCATGAAGAAGACCATCGCAGGCGCGAGTAGGAGAAGCAGGGACTGTGCATGGCATCAAGAACAGCAATAACAGCATGTCAGGATACCGAATGATAGAGAGCATCATACGAATATGACAGAGCGTATCGTACCCAATATGTTGCGCCAGACTGGATGGTCGATGCAAAAGTGCACGCGCTGATGACGACGTTGAGCGCATCACAGCCATGGTCGAACAGCAGACCGAGAGGCGACGAGTTGCCGGTCTTACGCGCTTGCTTGCCGTCCGCGACGTCCAGGACCTGGTACATAATCAGCGACACACCAGCGACCGCGTACACCCATCGCGGCGCTTCCTCCTCCATGTTCGGCGCATAACTAGTCATACACAATCAATCAGCAACTAGCAATGTTTCCTTCCATATTTCTTCTCATGCGGCCAAAGCATTCCCCATAGGCGTGTGCACGCATGCCAACATACATACATACATACATACACAGAAAATTTTCACAAAGCACACCACCACTTACCACATCATGCACGCATGCGCAAAGATCACGAGCGAGAGTCCCGAGATCGTGATCGCGTTTGGCGCGAGGTTGGGCGGGATCACATGGTCCACGAGCTTCTGAGCGAGCGGCGAGATGACGTGGTTGTAGAGCAGCGACGCGTCGCTGCCGCTGTACTTGTATTCGAGGATGTGCTTGGCACCATCGTCGCTCACGTAGCGGTACGAGTTGCGGCGCGCGGGGGTGCTGCCGTTCCCATTCTGCTGTGGCGCTGGAGCTGCTGGTGCTGCCATTTTGATTTGATTGATCTCTTCGTCTTCAGTATCGGAAATGAAGATCAGGCACGTTTTTCAGTTTGCGTTTCGCAGACTGAAAAAAATACCATCCCGAAAACCTCTATCTATCTATGTGGCCCACTTTGCTGTTTAAACAACAGCCTCTACTTGTCCGTTGACCGTCAATAGCGGAATACAGCTCGAAGAAATGCAAAAAAAACAGGCTATGAATTGCGATGAGTATGAATTTGCACAAACTGCTCACAGACGATCACTCTGCTTTTTGCGCATACAAAGTCGAAATGAACGGTGCTCTTTAACTTTGTATTGTGAGCACATTCTCCAAGCACCTTCCAATAATGAAACGAAGCTTATCTCTCCCTCGAGAATGAATGGCCTCTTCGAATTGTTAAACCTCGCGAGTGTTTGTCGCATTCCCGGCCAATCAGATCAACGCGCTTTGTTCTATGTCGGCACCGATTTACCCAGCAACCGGGGTATGACCCAATGGTGCGATCTTGAACCGTTTTGAAGTATCATGGCTTCTAAATAAAAATGGTGACACCATGGCTTTCAAATCCGCTAACAACCATTTTGATTTTTGGTCAATACAACCTCGTTTTCGTGCTGGCGCACCCAAGGTTTTACGCTGAAAGGGAGGTTTTAAAGCCGCTTGGAAACGTGACGTGGCGATGCTGGCACGGCGGTGCCGCCAAACGACGCGGCGGTACATTGTGCACCCATCCATTCAGCATATGGACACGACGAGCATGAGCGTGTGCAGTAGCGGCATCGCGTGCTTCCATAGCACTTGCGTGGCAAACAACAGCTCCACCACGCTGCGGACCTACGAGTGCGAAGGGCTCTACGCTGATGCTCAATGCAGCTTCCGCACCGGGAACGCGCTGCTCGAGGTGCCGCTCGCGTGCATTTGCGTCTTCTCACTGGTGATGATGGGGCTGCGCGTGAGCGACCAGGCGACCATCATGCTGCGCTTCTCCAAGAGCGAGAGCGGCTTCTTTGCGTTCCCAAGACGCTTTGAGCCGACGAAGACGAAGGGCTCGCGTGGCTGAGCAAGTACATTGGCACGTGGTCGAGTGATGTGCAGAAAGGTGGCGGCGGAGGCATCTCTTTGAAGAGAGACAAGCGGCGCATGCTGGAGAATCTCTTTATCGTGATTGCGGTCGTATTGGAGCTCGTGCTGTGGGTTCAAGTGGCTGCGGTTGCGCTCTTGCCCGCGGCGCCATGGCCAGCCACAAGCTCAACCACAGCAAAGGTGAGTGGTGCAATGTAGTTCTTTATCTGCTTGAAAGTGTAGTCATATCATGACCGATATATATGGTTGTTGGTATCGCTATTACTACAGTTCTTTCGGTTGTTCATACTGCATCCATAGCGGGATCACCTGAAACCCAACCAGTTCCCACATCAGCTTTTCTATTTCGTAGTGGCAGCAGTGCCAGCGGGGCTGTTCGCACCCGTGCTCTTGGGGATCAAGCGCTTCCCACTGTTCAAGTCGCAGCCAAAGGGCTCTCCAGTGGAAGATTTGTGCACGGTGGCGCTCCGATTGTACAGCGAGTGGGCTGCGATTCCCGTTCTGATCGCGCTTCTCCTGCCGTTCGAGCGCCTGTTCCTGGGCTATGATCTCAAAGGGACCCCGATCAAAGTGGCTGTGCCACTGGAGTCGTGTTTCACGCCCCTCCAGATCGGACAGATGGTGCTCGGGTTTGCTGCACTTTGCATCTACTGGCTCGCTTTCTCGATGGTCGCATTTCAGCTCACCTGCAAGTCTTCGTACCCTGTGCCGACGCTCTGGCCCGACGTGAGGTATGCGTCCGTGGTGCAGATCACGAAAGCGCCTCTGGCACTGGTGAGTGGCTGTCAACTTTACCATGACAATGTAGAGTAATGTGTTTCTACACTATGAGATATCTATTTGGCTTGCAGGCGGTGGTGGCATTCATGAACTCGAATGCGGTGATGCTCTACCTCAGCTGCACCTTGGTCTCGTACGTTGAAGTTGTCTGCAGCTGCTCTCCAGTGCACCTATCTGCTGCGTTGAACCAATGAACTTCTGGCTGATTGTCTGGCTCATGTGTATGTTTATAAAAGGGTGACGCTGGGGTTCGTGAATGCGTGGATGCGGCCGTGTGCGTACTCGTTGGTGAGTCAATTTGCTCGGATAACCATGAATTTGCATGCGTTTGATCTCACTTGTTCACATGCGGTGTCAGATCAACGGTTTGCACATGTATGGCGCTGTGCTATCTACATGGAGCGGCGTCGTGGGTCTCGTCGCTGCCATCATGGACTACCCAAAGAACAAGATCACGTACGAGGTAAAGCGAAGAGCTCATGCATCTTAGCTGGTTGAGTTCTAGGTTCACAAATCTACTGCTAAACACTTCCAACATTCATGGCTCTCAGGTCTGGTCTGTCGGCGTCATGGGGCTGTCAGGAGTGTCTCTTGCAGGTCTGCTGCTCTTCCACACCGAGGACTTTTGGTTCCGACTGGGCTTGCTGGCGTCTTCCGAGCCGTCGAGCAGTGATACGAACGATTTATGGAAACCAAAGACGCCCGAAGATGGCCTCGATGAACTGGACCTGGACACCAGCGAGGGGAAAGCGGGAAAGAGAAGCCTGTTCTCCAAGTTCACGTCCAGATTCCAACCGCGGTCGCGAGCCACAGCTTTGGAGACAATGTGCGTCAGGAACGCGGCGGCGAGTATGGGTTCACAGCCCCCGCCGCTCATCTCAGCGCCATCGACAGCACAGCAGCAACTTCAACAACAAGAACGAGAAGAACCCAAAGAGATAGTTGGTGTTGCGAGTCTGGGGACGAAGAAGCTCTCGATGCTGCGGAGAGCGAGGTCTCAAAGCGCAATACGCCACCAACTGTAGCAACAACGGCTCCAACATTGCCGACCTAGTTGCTCATAAAGAAATGGTCGAGCCTTGGCTCTCATTCGTGTGATAGGTAGGTATGTCGTTTATTTACATGGTCATAGATTGGTTGGTTGCTAGCACTAGCTTTTCCAGCAGCAGCTACGGCAACTCGAGCTCTTCATATAAAAAATGAGAGTCGCTGTTGCTGACTGCTGCTGCTGTCATATTGAGGATGAAGTGATTGGTTGGGAGGGGAGTTCTATTGGGTTGCGTGCTCGCCGGCTTAGAGCGAGCCCTGCTTGTTCGGCTGCGCGGTCGACATGCCCGAGTTCGAGTACTGCACCAGCACCGCGAAGAGCACGATATTTAACATCACGCCAAAATACACTTGCACATAGAAGAGCGCGTCCCAGTAGAAGATCGCCGTAAAGTACGCCACATAGAGCCCGACCACGTGCGCACTGATGCCCATGAGCGACGCCAGACGCACCAGGTTGCTGTACCGACTAATGAACATCAAGTGGTACTCTTCGTTGCAGGTCGCCAGCAGCGTGTGGCGCGCAACCTCGGCCTTCGCGGCCGCATCCGTCGTGAACTTGGCCTGCGCCGTGAGATAGATCACGTAGATGCCGAGCAGGACGCTGTCGAGCGCGAATGGGTTCTTTGCCTTCGCCTCCTGGAATTCGGCGCGCACGCTCTCAACTGTCTCGCCGTCGCATTCGGATTGCGGGAGCGCGTTCTCCATGTACACGTTCTTCACCTTGTCGTACACGATCGCGTGCACCCAGAGCGACACGCCCGCGAAGATCGAGAAGAGCACGTAGTGCGGCTCACCGTAACGGTGCGCGCACATGAGACCGAGGATGCCGCAGTTCGGCGCGAGCACGAGGCCGTCCACAAAGCCGTCCAGGATACGCCCCGTGCGCGTGCCTCGCTTGCAGAGTCGCGCGACTTGACCATCCGCGCAATCCGACACGATCCACAAAAACATCAGCAACGACGCGATCGCGAGCGACTGGTTGGGCTCCCAACCGAGCGGCACGTGGAACTCCGAGTCGTAGAGGCACACTGCAGATCCCCAGCCGAGCACCAAGCCGAAGAGCGTGATCTGGTTCGGTGTGATCACGAACGGCAGGTAGCTGATGATCACCGCCGTGAACGCAGCGAGCCGGCGGTGGAAGTAGTAATCGACCAGCTCTTCGACGTCGTACATCTTCGTGCTCGTCGCGCTATGGTATCGCTCGATCACCGTGAGCGCAACATCCTTCGACTTGGCGACCAGCGCCTCTTTCTTGATCGAGATGCCAATCGACGCCGAGTGGCTCGCTTCGTCCTCGCTACCAGAGGGGGACGACGCGCGCGACGCCGCAAAGCCCGACGAGTTGACGCGGTGCGTGATCTGGCTGTCTCCCTTCACCGCCAACTCGATGCTGTCTGTCGAGCCGTAGACCGGTGCCTTGGCGGACACTGCGATCGTGGGGACAGCAGTGCCGTTATCCATGGATGTCTCAGCGAGCAGTGGCATGATGGTGATGCGATTCGTGCTTCCTTCTGGTGGTGGTTTCTCACCTCGCTTCGTCGATCAAATGCGCGCGCTCTACGGTTGCCAAATGTGGCTGACTGACGGCTGGAAGCGACGGATCGGAAGGGGGAATGAACTAGGAGGAGGTGGGTGGTCTACACGCACAATGACGGGCTCCAAAGATAGCGCTTCGCACGCAAAGTTGGGACTTGGGTGACGGTTGCGATGGAGCTGACGCTAAAAATATACGCTGACTCCAGTAACGCCACGCACGCGGAAGTTGTTCTGGACGAGCGAGCGATCGAGCCGAGTCGATCGAGAGAGGCGGGGAAGGCAGCAGCGCTGTTTCGGCTTGCTGTGTAGCTGCTCGTGGGTGCTCGCGCGCGCTGCTTTTGGAAACTGGCTGATGGGGGCAGAAAGGAGAAGTAGGTCAGTCTGTCAGTCACGCCCACGACCTCAGTTTCCGCTCAAGTACGATTACGATTCTTTTTTTGTGAAAAACCTTGGATGTTGATGCACCTCGAATGCAAGGTTTTACTTGAATCGGGTTTTTTATTAAAGCTGAAGAGTGAAGTCCGCGAGTTTCAGCCTAGATTGGCATCACAAGTGGAAGGAAATCATTTTTAACAGGAATGCGAGTTTTAAGAAATCGAAAATGTCAGCATTTTGAGAAATCGAGAGCGAAAATTCTTAAATGAGAATTTTGAAAAAGCAGGATTACGCTCCTGATTTTCTCAGTTTTTCTTTGGTCGGAATGGAATGGAGTTGTGCTGGGCGTGGTGGGTGGGCAGCTGGCTTGGCGGTGTTCCTGGTAAGGTAGGCAAGAGTGAGTGGAGATGTCCCAAAGGCGAGCTCTCCAAAACTGGAAGGCGGCGAGAACGGAGAAGAAGGTTAGCGTGCGTGGCAATCCAAAGTGCTCTATCACCGAGTCGCTACAGCAAGTCGTTCTTCATTGCCGCTGCCTGGAAGAGGGAATCCAAAACGAGATGACTGGCGATGGTGATGATTTCACCGTCGCCACAGCAATCGAGGAACTTGATAGCGGCGTAACTCTGTTTGGCTCCCGAACAATGATGACGTCAATGGGAAAAAGCTTCCCCACGGCCACGGCCGGGGATGCTCTCCCTTAATCAAGAATCGATCTGTCGTCGTCGCGTTTTTGGCGAGTGCTACGCTTTGACAAAGCACGTGAAACTTTCTTGCTCTTCGTGCTGTGCTCGATTTGAGAAATCCGACACACCTGCTTTTTACATTTGAGTCACGTCTCAATATGTACACTTTCTCTCTTTCTTTCGCACACTCGCACTCACTGCCAATATGTGAGAAGCTCGTCGGGAGTTCCATGCCGTTCATCGGTTCCGAGCTGGCGCTCTTGGCATTGCTGTTGTATGGCGACTGCGTCGCTTTAAGGGATCCGGAAGGATGAAGCTTTCGCTTGACCGAAGCCGCTCTTCGTCTCTTGATGTTGGTATTGAAGGCAGAGTGCGAATTCGATGGCTGTTCGAGCCACCCCAACTTCTCTGCGCCGGTGCTGCTGGGAAAGAGAGAGACTGGTGGAGCCAGCCCCCACCCACTTTGCGCTTGAGTGTCTGGTGCTGGCGGAGTGGTAGGAGTTCTCGGAGGCGAGCAAGGGAAGCGGGACTGGCGAGGCTGGCAGAATGGCAGAGGCTGGACCATGTGGTGCGGCAGCAACTGCTGCCACGGCGCGCCAGCCAGGATGAGTCGCAGAGGTGGCAGCCGTAGCACAAGCAAGAAGCCCTTGGGCTCTCTCCAGCTTGGCACTCCAAGCTCCAAGCTTGGAGTCCAAGGTTCACTCACAGTCAGAATATATATTTTTATTACAGACGGGGATTCCTTCATTACGTAAACCAAAAACGGTTTTTTATCCATCGCCGTGGAGACTTTGAAAAGTTCATTTGAACTTTGTATGAAAAAATGAGCTTTCGATTTTTTTATGGTGCTCAATTTTCATACAAAGTTCAAATGAACTTTTCAAAGTGGACAAAAGTCCACTTTTATCGCACACGCGATGATCACGCCATCTGTATGTAAACACAGCACTGGCTCACTTTACAAGTGAAAGTGAAATTTTATCAATTTGCGAGAGGTATTATTGAGCGAAAAATTAACTTTGGAAGGAGAAATTGCCCATCATCGACTGTGCGCCTTTTTGACTTGGATACATCCTTTGAGACCTGAACTGAGGCTGCTCAGCTCCTCCATTGTACGCCGCACTTTCTCACCATAAAATGCTCAACACAGTTTGGGGTCCATGGAACCACACACAGACACACATTCATATATTTGGTTTACAGCACTCGCTTCATCGCTTCCCCATGGCGAAGAGCACCGGGAAATTCATTCGGCTCGGGATCGCGAACGAAAACAGAAACAGGAACACGAGCCCGAGCGCCTGCACGAAGTAGAGCAGGCTGTGATTGAACGGGAAGCTCTTGGCAAAGTACCCGAGCAACGCAAAGAGCGCCGGCGTCACTGCGCTCGACAGCAGGAACGCGCCATACGTCACCACTTGCGCCGCGCGGTGCACTGCGAGCCGCCGGTCAACCGCGATCGAGTTGTCCAGCAGGCACAAGATACCGTGCATCGCGATCGCGCCAAACAGGTGCTTCACCACCAGCACCGCGACGACGATCGCATACGCGAACGGCAGCTGGTCTACTTTAAAAAGATCGATAAGCGGGAAACAGCCGATGATCGGGATCTGGAACAGCAAGCCCACGCGCAGCGTCGCCAGCGGGGTCATCACGTTCGACGAGAACGTCGAGAAGAACAACTGCATCACCAGCACGGAGAGCGCCATGAGCGCTGTGCTACCCGCAACTGTGAGCGTGTTCGCAGTCACAGTCGCTCGGATCGGGTGCGGCAAAGACGTGACGTGGCCGCCGTTATGGTCAGCTTGCTCCTCCTTGAAGACCCACAACGGGAAGATCTCGTCAAAACTGAGCTGCACGAGCAGCCAAAAGAAGAACACCGAGAGGATCAAGACCGCGTGCGGTTCGCGCGTGATCGCAATCTCCGCAAAGACGTCGGACGACGAGTGGTGGTCCAGCTTCACCACGTTCGCGCCTTCCATGTTGTGCACTTTCTTCTCAGCTGCTGTTGTCGCAAACTTGGGTGGTCGTTGCGGTGATGCGCTCGTATTGTTGCGCGCCACGGCCTCCGTCGTGTTCGAATTCGACTGCGAGTGCACGACGATCGAGATCTCTTCGTCGTCGTCGAGGTCATCCTGCAGTCCGTACTCCAAACTATCGAAAAACGCTTCTTCGTCGCTGCCGTCATCGTCGTTCGCACGCACGCTGCCGGTGCGGCCTCTCGCTCGGCTCTGATTGCGACTGCCACTGCCACCAATGATCTCGATCGTCTCCTCCAACGAGCCCGTGGTCTGCTTCAGCAGCTCTTCCAGCGCTCGCTCTTGACTCGCTTTGCCGATCTCGACCCCATTACGACCACCGTAGCGCTTCGGCAAGCTGTCGATGCCAATCAGGTCGAGCAGGTCCTGTGTGACCGACTCCTTGCGGAAGAACGAAATCTTGTCTGCTGTCTTCTTCGAGATGAGTGGTCGCACCTTCGTCATCACCTGCGAAAACCACACCGGCGCATTGATCACCGCCAGTGCTTCCAGTTTATCCGGGAACTCCTTTTGGAGATCTGACATAATCGAGCTCGCCATCTCCACCACGCGATCGTCCGTGTCCATGAGCGTCAGCCCTTCCAAATCGATCACGTACACGAATTTATGGGACGACTTGAGTAACTTGTCGACCGCAAACGACAGGAAAAAGCGGTAGTGCTCGCGAATATCGACTGTCGTGAAGCCCGACGAATGCAGCTTGTCCATTTTGATCTGGCCCAAGAAATCCCACACCACGACGTTCCCCTGCTCCGTATATCCGTGGAAATAGTGCGGGATGATGCTTCGGATCATGCGGTAGTGCGGACGCGGCGTCGACAGGATCTGCTTCGTCGTTGCGCTGCGGTTGTGGAGACGGAACGTCTCTTCAAACACGTTCTTCACGAGCTCCAGCGGTCGTGCGCTGTTGGCGTTCACCGGCGAGTCATCAAGCGCCGAGCTGCTGTGCTGCTGCACAAAGTTCGCGTCGTCGTCGCCAGCGAGCTGCATATATGACGAGCGGCTCTGCACGCGGAGCCCGATGAGTGTCACGACAGCAGCGATCCACGCGATCACCGAGACGAACGACAGCGGGTAGAAGTACAGAAACGCATCCGCGTCCGTCGATGGTTCAGCTTGCGCAAGCTTGTTCCCGAGCATAACCAGCAGAAACGTGACCGCTGCGCCGATGCCAATCCCCATGTACTTTGTCGACGACGCCAGGCGAGACTGGCGATTGCTATCAGATCAATGTAGGCACAGCAATTAGAATGGGAAAAAGAAATAAAAAAGGTGCACTGTATCATAAACACAAATGCACACACACAACTACATACCCGCAAATCGTGTCGATCTCGATGAGCGCGACCGGGAGCACGCCGCTGAACAAGCCCGTCGCGAAGCGCACAATCGTCATCGCGAGCAGGCTCTGGCAGAGTAGCAAGCTGAAGTAGCCGGCGCCAGTGATCGCGAGTCCCCAGAGGATCACGCCCTTGCTGCTCTTGAGCGAGCGCGCGACGTTGATCCAGAGGCGGCAGCTGAGCACGTGGCCCAGGTACCCGGAGCCCGACAGCAGCGCTGTGTAGAAGCCGATGCGCGGGAACGACGTGTCTGGATAGAAGTGCATCGCGATCATCGGCGCGAGCGTGAGCACGACCGTGTGCGAGATATACTCAATCATAGCGCAGCCCATGAGGAAGAGAAGCCGCGCGTTGAAGCCTCGGCAGCACGCCATGCTGCTCGCGTTAGTTATCCGTGTCGTATGCACACGCGCACTGCCCGGTCACTAGGAGAGCAAGGCACGTGAGCCAATGCACAGACAGAGGCTTGGACTCGTGGCGTCGTCAGGTGTGCGCGCGTTCGCTTGTGAGAGAGGGCGAAAAAGTGGTGTTCTTGTCCCGTACCGCCGCGTTGTCAGTCAAAAAGTCCGCAGCAATCACTCTGCCAAGTAAGTGGTACAATGACTGGTACATTCAGTGCGAAAAGGGCCAGAGTGAAGGGTTAGGGGAATTCGTAAAAAACGGGAGCAAATATGCCGGTATTCTACCGGTGTTTGTAAAACAAGATCGGTAGTGTACCGATATGCCTGCTTCAACTCGAGCGGATCAACAAGGCGGACGTTTTAGCATACTTTGATCAAATCAAGCAACGGACTTGATTAAAGTATGCAGAAAAATCGCCGCAACAGAGAATGTCACGTTGGCATGTCGACATGCCATTCATCATTCGTCCACACTGCAGCAAGCCAATCAGACAGTCAGCAATCCGTTCGCATGAGCAGCTCCGCCACTCCCGCCCGCGCGCTCGCGCACCACTCGTTCACGAACCTGAACGAGGTCACGTTCGCACACTTGCACTGGAGCATCGACATCGACTTTGAGCGCCAACAGCTGCGCGGATCCGCCGAGTACACGTTCACGTTCGCGCCAAAGTCGCAGGAGTCGCGCGACGCCCCCGTGCTTGTGCTCGACACGAACCACCTGACGATCGAGAAGACGTTCGTCGACGGTGAGGAGGTTGAGTTCCAGCTGCAGGAGGCGGACAAGGTGTTTGGCAGTGCGCTGGTGATCCCGATCACGCTCGACGCGAAGAAAGTGAAGGTGCAGTACGCGACGACCGAAGCCTCGAGCGGACTCCAGTGGCTACCAAAGGAGCTCACGGCGGGCAAGACCCACCCGTACCTGTTCACGCAGTGCCAGGCCATCCACGCGCGCAGCATCGTGCCAGCGCCAGACACGCCAGCGTCCAAGTTCACGTACTCCGCGTCGGTGACCGTGCCGGAGTGGTGCACGGCCTTACTGAGCGCGATTGCCGATGACGCGGCTGGCGAAAAGGAGCTGACCAATGAAGGCAAGCGCGTCGTGTCGTTCCAGCAGCAGGTGCCAATCCCGTCGTACTTGCTGGCGATCACTGCTGGTCGCTTGGAGAGCGCTGAGCTGAGCCCTCGCTGTCGCGTGTGGGCGGAGCCGAACGTGGTGGCAAAGGCTGCGTACGAGTTCGCTCAGACCGAGGACTTCCTCAAGCACGCGGAGGACATCACCGGCCAGGAGTACGTCTGGAAGCGCTACGACCTCGTGTGCCTGCCACCATCTTTCCCATACGGCGGGATGGAGAACCCGTGTTTGACGTTCGTGACGCCGACGCTGCTCGCAGGCGATCGCTCGCTTGCCGATGTCGTCGCGCACGAGATCTCGCATTCGTGGACGGGCAACCTGGTCACGAACCACACGTGGAGCGACTTTTGGCTCAATGAGGGCTGGACGCGCTGGCTCGAGTGCAAGATCCTCGCGCGCATCCACAATGATCCGCTCGCGTACGACCTGAAGGCGTCGATCGGACTGCGCGCGCTCGGCGAGTCGGTCAAGAACTTTGGCGAGAGCCATCCATACACGCACTTGGTACCGGACGCCGATAACGTGGACCCGGACGACGTGTTCTCGTCCGTGCCGTACGAGAAAGGCTTCAACTTCCTGCACTACCTCACGACTGTCGTCGGCGGCCACGACGTGTTTGAAGAGTTTGCGCGCGCGTACATCCGCAACTTCCGCTTCAAGACCTTGACATCCGAGGACTTTCGCGCATTTTTCATCGAGTACTTCACTACCACCGTCGACAAGAGGGATGCGATCAAGCAGGTTGACTGGCACTTGTGGTATCACACGCCGGGCATGCCGCCGATCTCTGCGAACTTCGACACGACACGAGCTGCACAGGCGATCACGCTGGGCGAGCAGATCGTCACGAGCACTGACCCCAAGAGCTGGACGAGCGTGTCTTCGCGCGCGCTGAAGAAATGGTCGGCGACGCTCTGGATCCTGCTTCTCGACACGCTGCTCACGAACCAGTCGGGCAAGAGTTTCTCTCAATCCCACTTGGACGCGATCGACGCGTTCTGCCACAAGCACTTGACCACAACGCACAACTCTGAGCTGCGCTTCCGCTGGTACACGCTCTCGCTGCGCGCCAAGGACACGCGTCTCATGGCGAAGATCTGTGCGTTCTTGCAGGAGCAGGGTCGCATGAAGTACGTGCGCCCGCTTTTTCGCGACTTGTGCAAGGCTGTCGGTCCCGAGCAGACTGTCGCGATCTTTGAGGCGAGCAAGTCGCTCTACCACCCGATCGCCGCCAAGATGATCCAGCGCGACATCGCGAATGCGATGAAAGAGGCGGAAGCCCCCAAATCCAGCAAGCCAAAGGCGGTGGTTGGTGTTGAGAAACGTGCCGCGTCTGGATTGTGGTTTGAGCTCTTAGATGGCTACAACTTGGCCGCTGTGGTTCTTGGTGTCGCTGTGATTGGAACGCTGCTCGTTGTGTCAAAGCGTCGTTAAGAAGATTGGTTTGCGAGATAGGAAGAGACGGAGACGCTTGCTAACACTCGGGAGCTTGAAGTTTGTTGCTTGTTGTTGTCCTGCTCACAGCATATTTGCTTGGGTTATACCTATAAAAATGTACCTCCTACCTCCACGTCTTCACTCATCATCATCATCATCATCCAATAGAACCGTTCAACTATCGTCGTTGAGCTCTTCTTCACTTGTTAAATGTCTGGCAGATCTTCCATGTGCGGCTGCACAGGACTGATGGTCTTGGTGGTGAAGTAGACAAAGCCCTGGAGCGTCGCGACGAGCAGATTGTAGAGGACGATGAGCTTCGTCCAGCCGCCGTACGCGTACGTTTGCGAGCAGAGCACGGAGAAGAATAAGATCGTGAGCGCGCGGCCGATGTAGTTGCCCAGGAACGGGAAGTACGCCTCGACGCTCACGCCGTTCACGATCGACTTTAAATCATAGAGGATCACCACCGCACCTGGGAAAATAACACAGCAAACGCAACATGTGAGCCACCTGCCCAATGCCCTTCAGGCACGTACATGGACCACTTGGTTCTTACCGAATGCCATTGTGTAAAATCCGAGCGCGACTGTACATTAGTGAATGACAAACAAACAAATGACGTGTCAGTGGATGGAGCAAGCTTCAAACCCAAATTGAAGCA
>JAADVN010000239.1:0-25219 GCA_023335535.1 Globisporangium spinosum
GACAACGAGTACGGCACGCCTCGCGAGAGCATTTTAACACCAGCTGAGCAGCAGCAGTACCAACCGGTGGCGACGGTGACGACCCACTCTGCAAAGTACTTGGATGACGCTCTTCGCGGGAACAAGCGATTCTCGAGCATGTCGGAGATGAAGCAAGCGCTGCCAGAGTACAGTGACGACGGCAAGTATGAGCACAAGCTCCAGCGTAATGGGAGCTCCAAGGACAACTACCTCGGTCTAGCAATCGGAGGCAATGCCTCCGCTCGCGCATTCGAAGTGAGGGGCGTGCAGTACGCTGATGCACCGACGGTACCTGAGAACGACATCTTTTCCGCCACGAGACATAACCGAGTGGACTCGGCGACGTACATGATGGATCAGGGCGTGTCCGTAAACTCCAAGGACGAGTTTGGCAACACAATTCTCTCGATCGCGTGTCAAAATGGACTCAAGCGCATGGCGAAGCTCGCACTGCGTCGCGGTGCCAACATCAACAGCAAAAAATGTAAGTGGATGGATCTTTTCTCGTGATTTGGATAGATGCGAACTGATTGACATGTTTGGGTTTTGATCACACTCCATCGATATTGCAATCTGCCGCTCCGAGACAACACAGCGCTGCGTTTCTGCTTCGCGTACGGATACGGAGACACGCTCAGCGCCTACTTGATCTCGGAAAGCGCGGATACCACCATCGAGAACAAGGACGGGTCCGTCTGCTACTACGGCATCGACCAGCCCTCGGCAAAAACGTGATTCACAACAGCCATTCTCCAACTTGTTGCGACAGAGACATACAGCCTAACGCTAATGGACGTACTGCCTCCTCAATTAAAAAAAAAACACTACATGCTTTGTATGATCGACACATATACATGAGCGAGCACCAATGCCTCGCATTTTTCGAAAGGACCACTGCCACCAATGTCCATGTTGGAATCCATTTTGCCTGACAATTTCGTAGCTGTCCGACTAAGTTCGTAGCAGCTCTTCGAGAACAGTTTTCGAAGTATTTAGCGGAACGACTGCGCACTTAGCGAAATGCGTGACACGCTTCAAGGTTGGTCCAAGAATAACGCAAGCAAGCAAACGAAAGCGCGACGGACACACACGAGAAGAAGGCGATTAGAGCAAACGCGGTCGACAGGCGGGCGTCATGGGGTGCGACCGACTGATCGTGGGCGACGATGACGCGCACTACATGGAGGAGGAGGAGCAAGACGAGGCCGCGCGCATGGAGCAGCGGCGCGAGCGCCACAACAGCGGCGACGAGCAGAAGCGCGACGGCGATGATGGGGATGACGCGGCTCGATCGCCGCCCGCGTGGCGCAATTACAATGTACCTGACGATCCCGTCGCGAGTCGATTCCAAAACGCTCACGCGCGCAGCGTCGCGGTCGGCATGGGTGCTGAAGACGATGACTTTAGCGATGACACTGATATTGAAGAAGGTGTGTCACGCTCATGGCGAGACTTGCTGGTGTGTTAACATTGGCTTCATATTCAGAGCAAATGTGTTGTGAGACTGACTGACTGACTGACTGGGTTGAGTGTGCTGTAGAGATGATGCGAATTGACCCTGGCGACGTGGAGTGGCGCCGCCAGCTGCACGTGGGAGACCCCGTGGATGCGCAGAACACGTTTGGGAACTGGTGTCCAGCGACGATTCTCCGAGTGCGTTTGTTGTCCGGAAGAGGGTCCATTTTCTGTCTGCATGCTCATTCCTGCCTGCAGCCGTTTCGTGCAGGGTATGCGCTAATTACTGTGTGTGTTATTGCTATTATGTGCGGCAAATTGCTTTGGCAGATCTCAGACGGTGATGTGCGAATCCGGTATCTCAACATGAACGACGCGTGGCACCGATGGATCCCGAGCGACTCGGGCCAACTGGCGCAACCAGCCACCAAGGTTTCCGTTCATTGTATATCGCTCGACTGATCAGTACTGCTCTCCTATAGCACATTCTTCACTGAAACCCCCGCCTTCTCTGCTTAATATGCCTTTAGACCCGAAATGACAGCTCGCCCGTGCGCCTCGCGCAGCAGATTGAAGTGCGCCGGACGGTCCATGGCGTGTGGAAAGAAGCGCACGTCGTGCGATCGCGTCCAAGCGACGTTCTCGTCCGGTATGCCGGCCGTCAGCAGCAGTTCGACGAGTGGATCCCGTTCACACCCGACACGGTCGCGCCGCTCGGAGAGCACATCCACCACCGCAACTTCGCGCTTCAGCGGCAGCTGAGCGTCATGCCAAAGAGCACACGCAACCGCGTCTTCCAGGCGCAGAACCCGCGGTACCAGCACTATCGCAATGCGCTGGAAATCCAGGGGCTCCGCATTTATCCTATTGAAGGTGACGGCAACTGTCTGTTTCGATCTGTGAGCCACCAAGTGTACGGCGACGACCGCCACCACGCAGTCGTGCGCGCCACGTGCATGGACTACATGGAGAGCGAGAAGGAGTACTTTGAGCCGTACGTGGTCGGCGACATGGCGGCGTTCCTTCGCTATCTGAACTACAAGCGGCGACCGAGTGTATGGGGAGATGACCCGGAACTTCAGGCGATGTGCGAGCTCTACGATCGACCTGCCGAGGTGTACGCGTACGACCCGACCCACGGCTTCCGCAAACTGCGAACTTTCCACGAGAGCAGCGGGGTCTCTCGCAATCGTCCGCCCATTCGGTAGGTAGCGTCATTGTTTTGTTTGCCTGTACGGCTACGGAGATGTCCTTATCAAGAGACTTCGGGGAGGTTCGTTTTTACTGACGTGCGACATTTGCTTATGTGCTCCAGGTTGAGTTACTATGGTGGCGGTCACTACGATTCCCTCGTTGGGCTCAATCACTCGACGAACTGCATTCGCGACCCGCCGGGGGAGTGGGAACGTCGCCACATCGAGTACTCGCGCCGCATTAACACGCGCGGCGGAGACGAGGAGACCTCAGAAGGCGTCGCGCGTCAGGTGGCAGCTGAGTCAGACCGCGAGACGACTGAGATGGCTCAGCTCGAGCAGACTTTGGTGGTGCGTTGCCCATTGATGATGTCTTAATTGTCTTGTCGGTCTCTCACGAAAGCATATAACTTTTGTGGCTTTTGTTTACACAGCTTTCGCGCAATGAGTTTAACGGGATGAACTCGAATCTCGACGAGACGCTTAAGCTCTCGCTGGAAGAGTACGAAAACAGCACTGCGTCAGCATCGTCATCAACATCCTCTGCGGTACCACCGGCAGCACTTGGAGCTGGTGAGCGAGAGCGCCAGGAGCTCGATGAAGCCACGCGCGAGAGCGAGATGGCAGCAATTCAAGCCGACCTGATCGCCAAGGCGAAACAGGTTTCCGAAGAAGAGCTCATGAGGAAAGCGATCGAGGCGTCGCTCGAGACGCTCCCCCCCGGAACCCACGACTTGAACTTTGATGAGCAGGTATCAGCCGCGATCCAAGCCTCGCTGGGGCATCTTAGTAGCAATGAGACGATCGCAATGGCGCCTTCGACTGCTGGACACAGTGGCGAAAGTAGTAACGCGACAAATGACTACGACGAACAGATGCGCCTCGCCCTCGAGCTGTCGGCTCAGGAGTACCATGACACCGACCGGCTGCCAGGGCAAGGTGAGAGCCACGCCGAGACGGGCTTTGGAATGATCCCAGAGAGCGACGAGGACGACGAGCTCCAGCGCGCGATCCAGGCTTCGCTGCAGCAATCCTGAGCTTCTGTAGTCACTCTGTAGATGCGAGGAGCTCCGATGGACGATGTTTAAGTTAATTTATCATCATCTTTCCACGAAAGAAGATGACATACATGCGATGAGATGCAAGTTTGCTCATGCAAACAAATTCCATAGACCAACAAGCGCACATGAACATAAGCAAATGATAAAGCAAAGCTGAAGCAGCAAATCCTCTCGCGATGCAATTGATACACAAAATATATGAATCAGCGCGACACTTTCCTTCCTCACTAGCACTGTAATGGAACGAGCGAAGAACACCTTATAAACCCTCTCGTTGGTCTTCTTCTCATCTATTGGCTTGCAAATCAAAAAACACGATAACACGATGGGCTCTCTGCTTGCACTTACAGGTTCGCGACCACGTACTCGGCGATGCGCTGCTCCATGTAGATGCGGTCCTCGAGTCCGCGCGGCGAGTGGCGCTCGCTCGGGAAGAGCAGCAGGTCGTAATGCTTGCGCGCGCTGATGAGCGAGCTGATGAGGCGCGCCGTGTGGCGGAAGTGCACGTTCTCGTCGATGAGGCCATGGATCAGCAGTAGCTTCTGCGACACCTGCATGTTCGGCACGACCTCCATGACCGAGCCCTCACGGTATCCGTTTGGGTTCAGCTGCGGGGTCGACATGTAGCGTTCCGTGTAGCACGAGTCGTAGCCGTCCCAGCTCGTGACTGGCGCGCCAGCGATCGCAAGCTTGAACGTCTCCGGTGCCTTCATGAGACTGATCGCCGACATGTACCCGCCGTAGCTCCAGCCGTAGATGCCGACGCGGCCGCGCTGCGTGATGCCGTCCTGGATGAGCTTCTCGACGCCGTCCTGCTGGTCGAGGATCTCGACCGTGCCCATTCGGTGCTTGATCGCGCCTTCAAACGCCGAACCGCGACGGAAGCTGCCGCGGTTGTCCACCTTGAGCACCGCGTAGCCCATGTCGCGGAAGCGCTGCGCACGCATATCGACCGTCATCGCCCACATGCGCGCCACGCGCTGCACGTGCGGACCGCCGTAGACGCTCACCAAGGTCGGGTACGGCCCTGGGCCGTAGAGCGCTGGGTCTGGCAAGTACACTGCGCCGTAGAGCGTCTCAGCTCCATCGCGGGTCGGGAACGAGATGATCTCCGGTGGCGGGAGCTTGCCCAGAGCAGTCAGGTTGGTCACACGAGCCTCCACTTCAGCGTGCAGCGCGAACGCCGAGTGCTCAATCGCCTGGAAGAGCACGTCCGACGATGCGAGGTCGGCATCCGACGGCACGCTGCAGACGCGCGCGGTCGGCGGGGTGCTCAGGTTGCTGTACACGTCGACAAACGTTCTGCAGGCGCTGTCCATCACAATTGTGTGCATGCCCTCGGCCGCCGTGAGACGCACGGGCGTGTGCAGGTTCTGGCCCGGGTACAGCGACGTCACGTACAAGTGACGCTCGAGCGGCGAGTCCGCCGTGCCGCTAAAGTACACCTTACCGCGCGACAAATCGACACCTTCAATCGACTCGACGCACCACTTGCCGCCCGTGAGCGCACCCAGAAGCTGCGCCGACGCCGCGCCGTGCACGTATTCGTACAGATACAGGTGCAGGAAGCCCGTGCGCTCCGAGCCCCAGATGAATCGGAACGTCGACTTGTTCTCCGACTCAATGTTGCGGTAGAGGTAGTTCGCATTCACCCACACTGGGTTCGTCTCGTGGATCAGCACCGACGACTTGCCCGTCGCCACATCAAAGCGCAGGAACGACACTTCGGTCTGTAGGCGGTTGAGCTTCTGCACGCCGAGCGACTGGTCCGGCAGCCAGTTCACGCGGCTCACGTAGTAGTCCACGTCGTCCCCAAAGTCCATCCACACTGGCGTGCGCAGCGGCTGGCTCGCGGACGTACGCACGCCGACAACGCCGAGGCGGCGCAGCGGGTTCACGCCGCCGGCGAACGGGTATCTGTGGTCCTCCTGCGCGGCGTCACCGACAATGTCACTGCCCGAGTGCATGATGCGGAACTTTTCAATGTTGCTCTCGTCAATCTCTTCAAACGCAATCTGGGTGGAGTCCGGTGACCACCAGAAGCCGCGGAAGCGGCTCAGTTCCTCCTGCGTGAGGAAGCACGCGAGTCCGTTCGTCTTACCCTCGTGGCCGCGCGCGCCGGTGGTGACCTGCACGGCGATCTGCGAGCCGAGCGGGCTCACTTCGCTCGAGATCACGTACACTTCCTTGTCCTGCACGAACGCGATCCAGCGGCCGTCGGGCGAGAACTGCGGATCGATGACGCCTCCAGGCACGCCCGTCGTGGTCTTGTCAAAGAGCAGGCGCAGTTCGGCGCCAGGCTGTTCCTGGATGTACAAGTCGCCCTGGATCGGGTACAAGATGCGTTTCGAGAGCGGCGCGGGGCACCACGAGTACGAGGTGATGCCGACGCCCATCTGGCGCTGGCGCTCGCGGCGCAGTTTCTCCTCGAGTGACAGGTTCACTTCCGTGTTGCCCTGGTTGGGCGGCGACGCCAGCAGTTCCGTGTGCTTGGAGCGCACGTCGAGCGCGTAGAGCTGGCGCGAGAGCTGGTTCTGCTTCGAGTGCAGGAACGCCACGAGCTGCGAGTCGGGCGAGAAGCTCACGTTCATGGGGAAGTTTAGGCCCGGCGCGGGCATCGACGCCACGTCTTCCAGGGGGATCAGCTCGTGCGCCATTGGAGGGGGGGGGGAGAGAGGGGTGTGGCGAAGAGTGGAAGCGGAAGGGAGGGCGGGAGGGGGCTTCTGCACGTGGGGCTTCAAATGCGAGAATGGAAGACTGCCTGACTTGGCTTGGACTGGACGTTTGGCCTGGCCGTCTCTTTTCTATTCTCCCAGTCACACACGACTGAGCGCGAGCGAGGCTTGCTGTGTGGACGAAAAGCGGAGAAACGGAGCGTTCTTATCAAAAACAGCGACGGAAAACAAAATCGCTATAACGAGGTGATGTATGATCTGTTTTTGTTTTGTGTCACTTGATTATACGGACTATATGGAATAGCAGGGTCTGTTGAAGTTTGCAAGAGACCACACATATGTGACCAAGAACATGCGCTAGCGTATTTATCATATTAGAGACCCATACCCAGAGAAAGTCTGTTTGGTTGTGGTCATGAGAGGCGCTACAAGAAAAAAGTGGCCCAGTGCATTATTGAAATAAATATGTCAGATCACCCTAGTTTTAGGACAACATTTTAGGACACTTGTCACTTCCAATTTTAGGACACTTGCAACTTGCAAGACACCACTTGGGTACAGAACTCGCATCAAGGTTTGGGGGCGATAAGCACCTGTATTTACTCTTTGCTTGTTATATGGAGATTGCGGCGCTGAAGAGAAGATATGGAAATGAGCCTCGCGTGTGTCTTTATATTCATTGCTGTTGCTTCTTGTCGATAGACGCCGTCGCTCACTGTTTGCCGGCGTTCGCGCGCGCTTCGAGCTGCGCAATACGTTGCTGGATGCGCTCCTCCTGCGCACGGCGGGCTTCCTGAATTGCAGCCTGGATTCGCGACGACTTGTTCGACGTCACAGCGTGACCGTGTGGAGTTCCAGGAGGCGACAGAACAGCCACCTTCGCACCGGCAGACGTTGGCGACGACACTGGGCTCAAGCGAAGCTGCTGCTTCCTGAACGACGCCGGACTCACCGGCGCCTTCACTACCTGGAAGCCCTCCTCGTTCTCGCTGTCACCTGAGCTTCCTTCCGCAGCGCTGCGGTCATTCGCACTGCCGCTCTCCTCGTTGTCCGCCTCTTGCGCTCGCTCCTCTTCGTACTCGACGACCTCTTCCTCCTGCTCGTAGAGGAAATCGCTCTCGTCAAAGTCGCGCGAGACCGCTTTCTTGCCTGGCACCGCCGTCGCGTCGCTGCCAGCCGCCAGTGCATTGTACTTGCGGTGCAAGCGCGTGAACAGCAGCTCTTCGTTGCCCTGGTACTTCTTCAGCAACTCGTCGACTTCGCCGAGCTTCTCCGGGTTGTGCTTTGTGTAAAAGTTCACCAAGCGATTTCTGTGCAATGCAACAGAAGATAAACAAGGGCAACACATCTCATCAACATCAGCAATATGCAGTCGATATGTAGCCAACCATATACAGACACTACAGACAACAATACGCCGTACATACCTGAACTGCAGACGTTCCTCCGCCTCGCCGCCAAAGAAAATGATCCACGCGAGCACCGCGTAGCAGAGCGACGCGCCGATCTGTAGGTACTCCTTCTCGGTTGCCTCCTCGAGACCAAACGGTAGGTAGCGGTCTTTCGAGATGAAGAGCACCCAGAATGCGGACTGCAGGAAGATCGCACCGCCAATGTAGTAGAACCACGACACGTATGCGGTCGCGAAGCAGTACGTGAGCAGTGTCATGAGGAAGCGCACGACGTGCGCGAGCAGGTCTTCGTCGCGGATGCCCAGCAGGCGCAGCGACTCCTGCGGGTACCAGTACACGCGCACGACCACGGCGTAGAGCGCGATGTACGCAGACTTGCTTAGTAGACTTGCAGGCGCCATTGCTCTTCTCTCTCTGTTATCTTCCGTCTTCTTCTTCTTCTTGCTTGGTGTGCTGCTGCTTCCTTCTCGTCTTGCGGCGTCAATTTGGAGAATGATCAAAATGAGAGAATGAACCTCGAGGGGGAGGAGACACCCGCAATTTCAGCCAATCGGAGGATTTTGAATCTCTTTTCGGCGAATCAAGGAGGTTTTATGTACCAATATCGGAAAGATGCGGTTGTTAAGCTTGATGCAAGGGCGATCAACGCGCAGGATACGTTTCAGCAGCAAACACGCTGAGCGCATGCGCTTCATTGGTTGAATAGATTCATCACTACATGTGCATATGTATGTACGTACGTACACTCTTGCCTTGCATCGAGCTCTCTCTCTTTGGGTCTTTTTAAATATACTACAGAGGCGCGTGCTCCCACTCACTTTCTCTCTTCTTATCTACACAGCGAGCACTGCAACAACGGCGGCGATGCACGCGGTGTTGCGCATCCCCGACTTCTCCGACTCGCTTCGCACCAGGCCGCGGACGACCTGCGTGTATGGCGCGAACATGAGTACTGCGGGATGCTCTTCACTCGCCTTCACGACCGCGCGGTTCACCTCGGACAGCGTGGCGCCGATCATGCTCGCGCCGTTGACGGACTGCAGCACCATGCCCGCGACGACGCCCTCCGCCTGCGCTGATGAGTTCGGCACCACTTGCGAGACGACGATCGGTGACGGCGGCGGCGTGAAGTCCAGCTGACACGGCGAGCTCGCTGCCTTGAGAATGTCCATGACGCTGAGGAAGTCGAGACCCGAAACGGGCTTTCCGTTCACGCCGATGAGCTCCTGGCCGACCGAGACGCCCTCTGCGAGCGTTTTGTCCGCGCTCTTGACGGTGATCGCGCCGTCCTCTTTCTCGATGAACGTGATACCCAGGCGCTGCTCCTTGTTCCACTGGATGTGCGTGGGGCCGGCAGATTCGACGTACTTGGACTTGGCGCGCTGGAACGTGATGTCGAACGAGCCGCCCGAGTACATGAACGCGACCGGGGCTGCCATCGCCGCAAGCGCCTCGGGCGACGGCTCGCGACCTTCAATCGCGCTCGCCGACGCGCTCTGCGCGCGCGTCTTCTTCCGCATGTTGGACAGGAAGCTCTTCATCGTCTCGCTTGTCTAAATGTCTGAATGTCTGGATGTATCGATCTGTCGATGTGCCTTGTGAGAAGAAGCGCGGTGTCTCTGGAAAGCGGAAATGCACTGTTGATCTGCGCTCTTGTGACAGAAGGCTGTGTGGGCGGGCAAGCAGACGGCAGAGAGTGAGTGCTGCTGCTGCTGGGAAAGTGGAAGGAAACGCTGGTCAACAAGAGGCGCTCGTACGAACGTACGCGGCGGCGGCGTTCGCTCAATGGACTCGGTCGATTATGCGGCGCGAGGGACGAGAGCGATATGCTGTAATGGAAGTGGCAGGCAGTCGGCGCGGCGGAAAGAACTCGCAGTAACGCGCACTGACTACTGTGGCGAGCGGTATTGAGACAGCGAGAGCGTGCACTGAACCACCCAACCAGCTGGGAGAGCACACTCCGAAAACCTGCGATAATCAGTGCAAATGTACCGTGGAAAATGGAAAAAACAAAGGTTCAGTGTAGTTGCGCCTGTATAGATGAATACCCTGTGAAATACGATGTGTGATGCTCTCTTGCACACGCAAACGAAGATGAGCGGTCTGACTTTACATGCTCTTCCGACCACGATCAGCCATTTGCACACCAATGCCGACAGATAGAAAGCATAAGCATTGCATGTATTCTGTCCCACGAGCGGCGCTCATGCTCCCTGCGCACGCGCATGCAAGTCCATGATGGTGATCTCCAGCAAAAAGATTGTTATTTTATGGCATCTTGCATTTTCGACAGATGTTGGTAACGAACGACTGACTGACTACCAGACGCAACATCAAGGCAGAGACAACCAAACGCCCAGCCTTCCATGAAACAATATAATATTGGTTGTCCCTCACTATAACCGAAGCAGAGCTGCTGTTTGATTCTTCTTGCTTGCACACTTTTTTTCAGGGAAGTTGTACGTCCACGCATCCATCGGATCGATAATCTGATCTCCATCGTCATTCTCATGAGCGACGTTGTGCAGAATGATTGCCCGCTGGATACGAGTATGAAGGATGGATAGATGCATACAACAAATATAGTAGAAAGCCGAGGCAAAACAAATCCCCCCGTGTGGGCTTTTATTCCTTCTGGCCTCTCACACACAGATGCGAGTGAGCGAGTGGAAATGCATTCGCACCCCTTCCCACTCCCTCTTCTATTTGGATTTTGAAGGCTGCTCATGATGATGGTGTTTGGCGCTTCAGCGGCAAAAGCGCAGGTGTGGATGAATGATTACATTTTCACACATATCCCCCCTACTAAGGGGCAAGTCGCACCCAGCCAACCGCATTGGCAAATGATCAAGACCAATGGACGGCGCTGTAGGGAAATGCTCACTTACCCATGTGAGAGGGAAAGCAATCGATCGCCTAAAGCGTGGAATCATCAGAGCGCACACATCCATCGGCTGAGTCGCCATCAACTGGTTGTTCAGAGGAGGAGTACCGTCATTCCGACTGTTCAGTACCATCATTCCGTGTCAGAAAAAGAACGGCATTGAAAAAGTTTGCCTCGCAATTTCGCTCGTGAAAGTCACGAGCGAAGCGCTCCTTCTTGGTCCCTTCCCATCGCATCGCATCGCTCGCTCATTCGGGAACAAGCTACGCCACAGACAGAGCAAAC
This sequence comes from Globisporangium spinosum, assembly GCA_023335535.1. Taxonomy (NCBI): domain Eukaryota; phylum Oomycota; class Peronosporomycetes; order Pythiales; family Pythiaceae; genus Globisporangium; species Globisporangium spinosum. Next base: position 10,987 of record JAADVN010000239.1, read on the forward strand.
AGGAGCTACAGGCATCAACATACAGGCAGGCAGGATATAGGATATGGGGAATGTCACGAGCTGGATCGCGCAGTGCATCTACCCGGAAGAGCAGGTGCTCTGGCAGGCAGCGCGCTCGGGGGACGCGCACGTGCTACGCACCGCGCTCGCGACGCTCACACCGGAAACGCGAAAGTACATCGAGTGGCAGGAGCCATGCTCGGGACGCTCCGCGGTCGCGGAGGCTGCGGTACGAGGGCATCGCGCGTGCGTGGCGCTGCTGATCGAGGCTGGTGCGAACTGCAACGTGAAGGACTACCGCGGCAACACACCGCTGCATCTGGCGTGCAAGCGAGGCAAAGAGGACGTCGTGCAGTACTTGCTGCAGGTGCCGAGCGTGTTCCCCTTTGAGACGAACTTGGACACGCTCACGCCGCTGGATCTCGTGCGGAATAAGCTCAAGAAAGAAGAGTCGTACCCACTTTCTTACGAGCGCTGTCTAGAAGAGCTGGAAAAAGTAAGGGGCTAGTTCAACTGTGGCGTTGGAGTGGTTGACAACCAGGTGAGTCTGACTTTTTCTGACTGTATGTGTTTTCTCTCCTACAGAAATTCTGCATTTACAGTGGATGGCTCTATGAAGAGCGAGACAACGTCCTCTCAATGGTCTCGGGTATTTCGTCGCTGAGCTCCTGGAAGAGACGGTTCTGCATTGTCTTGGAGCGTGGCGCTCCCGACATCCTCGAGCTCGCGCTCTTCTCCATGAAGCCCTGCGGGATGCGCCCAGTGTGCCCGACATCCGTGGTGCTCTATCAGGTTGGCGTTGGCATGATGGACACGACCGACACCAAGTGGTTCAACCGCAAGGAGTTTGCGTTCACGATCCGTGGCAACATGAAGGAGAAGTGCCACTACGACTCGACCATCGTCATGGAGCCTCTCGCGTTCGCCGCGATGGACCAGCAGGGTTACGACGCGTGGAAGAGCTTCTTCACGCACCAGCAGCAGTCGCTGCACTCTCGATCCACCAGCGTGTACGGCCAGCCGGTTGTGATGCTGGATCACCGTCGACTGCAAGAAGTTGTGGCTCTGCCATCCGCCCAACAACTCCCAGTGTACGCAGAAACTCAAGAGGCCAAGCCAGCGTTCGCTCAGCCGCCATCGGCCGCAGCCACTCCTTCCACCACGCAAGAACAGGAGGACGAGGATCTCCGTCGCGCGATCTGGTTGTCGCTGCAAACAACAGGAAACCATTACCCGAGCCAGGGTCAGTTTGAGAGCGATCAGGCGTCGTCACCTGCGCTGCCGGTGTCAGCTCCAGATTGGGACGAGGATGACGCGACTGACGTGAGTTCTGAGCGCTCTCGATCGGCATCAGACGGCAGTGAACACGCTGCTGCTGGCGTGGCGGACAGCAAAGTCAGCTCTCCGCCTGTGGTGAATTTTGGTCGCGCGCCGCCGTACTCGGGCATTGGCGAGTGTGTGATCTGCTTTGACGGCCCTCAAGCGGCTGTGTGTGTACCCTGCGGCCACAATGCTGTCTGCATGACCTGCGCAGAAGAGATCCTGGACTCGACCTGTGAGTGCCCCGTGTGCCGCCATCCGATTCGAGAGCTCATCAAGCTCTATCGCGTGTAATTAACTTCCAATTAGTAGCAGCAGAATTGTGAAAGAGAGCAGTACTTAATATTATATATAAAAATCGAGGTGCAGTGAGGTGCACAAAAGCAGTTCGTTGCTGTGGCTGCCAAGTAATTTGTCAATACCATTTTCGTCGGAGAAAACAAAACGAGATGGCCCCGTCGCCATCCCATTGTTGCTTCCGCTAGCTAGACGCGATAGATTTTGATCACTTCGCGCACTGTGCTTCGGCAAACTGGACAAAGCCGCGTTGTATCCAGGAGTTCACCCGCGCAGTCCATGCAGATCGCATTGTGACCACAGGGTACACACACCGCTGCCTGCGGGCCATCAAAGCAGATGACGCACTCGCCAGCAGCTGCGTGGGATTGGTCGTCAGCATCACCATTAGCAGCACCTGCTGAAGAGCGCGACGGTCGAACTGCTGAATCTCGTCGCGGAGATACCGAGTAAAGCGGTTGGACAATCTCCACACCGTCAGGAGCGAGCGTAGGCTGCGGCGAGCCAAATGGGTGCTGCATGCTCGTCGGATGTGGCGGAGCAGATGGCGCTGGAATGGGCATCGCATGCATCGTGTTGCGCCGCTGGGACTCTTCCACCGAAAGCTGTAACACTCGTTCGAACTCTCGCTGTTCTTGCAGCAGAGCTGCTTGTGACGCCGGCGGGGCGTACATGCCTGTAGATGCCCGACCTCCACTTGGACCAAATGCTGGCGCGATCTGGCTCGTACTGCCCAGCTATAGTACCACATAACCACACCAACACAAATTCAGTATCGAACCAATAAAACAAACATACATAATACACAACACAATTGTGCATCACATACCCGTAAGCTAGTCAGGAAGCTCTTCCACGCGAGCAGCTCCGCCTGGTTTGTTGCCGCGAAATCAAAGCTCTGAGGCGCGGACACACGGTTGATGCCTGATTTCGCGTACGCATTCAGCGCGAACCGGAAATCTCTCCGGCTGAACCACGTCACGTCTTCGCTTTCTTGGATGCCGTCGGACGCGCGATACACGAGCTCAACACTGCACAAGGAGATAAGACAGGCAGACACGGAAGAAAGGATGAGTCATTCTGTATCTGTCAGGAATTGCTTCCATTTCTGTAGTCTAGCAGCCATACCTTGGACATGGTGGACGCTTCTCACCAGGTTTCATTGAGAAGAGATCGATCTCTACGACATCGCGCTCAGCAGTCCGCAGGATCATGCAGTATCTACAGCATCACCACACAGGTTAGAATGAGGCATACTGCAACAATCTCAGCTCCGAATAAGCCGTCAGCGTACCGTTTCCTCCACGAATTGAGCGACGAGAGCCCCGACGCCATGGACAAGAGGTTGTCCGCGCGCTGGTATAGCCAGCCCGAGTAGATACAGAGTTTCTACAGTTGAACAAGCTTGCGTCAGTAAACTCAAGAGACCCTTCATCACGCACAGATGCATATCAGCCTCAGCTTTAACATCTCACATACCTTTTCGATGATCTCGACACACTGGATGTACTTGTGGTCATTCTCCGACTTCCGGTATTCATGGCGCGCAATGTCGAGCGCGGTCTGCTGCTTCGTCGAGTTCTTCGCGAGCGCGTCGACCGCGAGCGTCTCGAGCAGCACGTGCACGACCTCGCTCTTGCCTTGCTTGGTCGCGAGGTGCAGCGGCGTGTTGCCGTGGATGTCGCGCGAGTTGCAGTCCACGCCGGCCTGCAGCAGCGCGATCACGCAGTGCAGGTGGCCCTGCGCGCACGCATTGGCGAGCGGCGAGTAGCCGTAGAGCGGGTCACGCCACTCGATGTAGAAGCGCGTCTGCGGTGTGAGGCGCGCGATCGCCTGGCGCAGCAGCTCGTGGTCGCCGCTCTTGGCCGCGACCCAGATCACCTGCTCCTCAGGGCAGAGCGACTGCGCCAGCCAGCTCGTCGCGTTGCCCATTCTTCTGTTTGGTTTGATTTGTGCGGCTTTTTGGCTTGTGCGCTCTTGTTGTGGAACTGGGTGAGAGAGAAAATGCCGCCACAGTACTTCCGAGTACTTCTGTTTCACCTGTATAAACAGATTGAAAGGGGATAGGAATGATTGTCAAATGTTGAAGAGTGCTGTATGTGCTCACAATTCCGACTGATATACTCTACTGGAGGCATGGCGACAGTCGCTTACCCTGTGAAAACGAAATATCTGGCGAGCGGAACAAAGAAAGCGCAAACGTCACACACTTCGGATCTTTCATACCCTTCGTAATAGGATATGTCGAATAAGTCATGCATTTTAGATCGATAGTATATATACGTTTTTACTGCCATCAAACTCAAACGTTTCCCGCGGACTTTAGTGAGGAACGCACTCATTTGAAATTGGGCAGAGAGAACGCAGGCGGGCGGTCATCATGCCAGCAACAGTAGCAGCAGCAGCACAAGCGGCAGCAACCACGCCACCCCCAAGCGGCATCCGCAGCGCCGAGAAGAAGCGCATCGTGTTGCGTCGGTACGTGGCGCAGGAGGAGAAGGAGCGTCAGGAGGCGGCTGCCGCAGCAGCGGCCGCAAACGGATCCTCAGAGAGCGCGGAGAAGCGCAAGCGCGGCGGCGGCGAGCGGCTCAATGACGCGCAGCGCCTTGAGATCATCCGCCGACGCCGCGAGGAGAACCCGCCGTCTCTGCGTAGCCTCGCGCGCGAGTTCAACGTGAGCGACAAGTCGATCCGCAATGTGATGCTCTGCGCCGAGGAGATCGAGAAGCGCAACGTGAACGTAGACTTGAAGCACCAGATGCAGACGTTCCGCCATGCGGCGCCGCGGTTCCCTGAATTAGAGGAGCGCATCTACCAGTGGATCATGTCTCTGCGCAAGATTCAGATCAATCCGACACCGTCCTCTATTATCGAAAAGGCGAAAGTGATCGCTGCAGAGATGGGCATCCCCGAGGCAGACTTCAAGGCGTCTCCAGGCTGGTTTGAGCGCTTCCGCAAGCGGCGGCACCTGGTCGACAAGCGCATGAGCGTCGGTGGGTACGACGGCGATGAAAGCAAAGCAGAAGATGAACAAGGTACCCAAGAAGAGCCTGAACAGGAACAGGTACGGAGCGGAAGAGATAATGGAGAAAGAGTTCAACGAGACGTTCAGCAGCTCACTCAGCAACAACAACAGCAACAGATCCCAGTGGAGACCGTTGGCGTCTACGACCTCCTGCATCGCCTCGTGGAGTTCGAAAGCCAGCTGCGCGTGTTTCAGCGCCTGAACCCACCGGAGCACTCGCGCCTGCAGCAGTGCCTCGCGAACGCGAGCGTGATCCGCCACGACCTGCTGGCTGTGCACGCCAACATGCAGGTGCGCACACTGCGCGCGAGCTCCGGAGCACCGCCCAGCAAGGCGAACCAGCACCACGCGCTCAATGAGCTCGTGTAAAACAGTGCGTTGTAACGTTAGCTACAGATTGTGCGTGTGTGCTGTTGAACCAAGTGGGAAAATCCCTTTTTTGCTTTGAAACTTGGTTGTGTACTTGATTATTCCTCCAAAAGTGTGCTGAGTCCAAATGTCCGCGCCATTTTTCAGCTCAAATTGGACAAAAAACTCTAAAGTCCGCACCACGTTATAAATCAGCACGAAGGCACAAACTTTTGACACTCTTTTGTCCGGGGCAGTTTGGCTGTGAGGCAATGGCGGATATGAGCGCGAACAGCGACGGCGCAGTTGACGCATTGGCAACGTACGTCCGCGCGAGCTTCGCAGCGCCACTCGCGCGTATCCAGGCAACAGGTTCTGCTACCGCTGCTGCACGTGCTGCTTATGCTGCTGGTGCCGACGACGTCACTTTCGATGCGCTCGTACCAGCGCTGCGCACAGCCCACTCAACCAACAGCAGCAGCAGCAGCACTTCGACACCTCTTCTTCCAGACACCGCGGCATGGAAGCGCGTGCTGCTGACGGTGTTTCGGCGCTTTGCTGGCCGCATGGTCGTGCGCGGCAAGCTGCTGAACCAGGGAGAGCTGCTCGTCTCGCATTTTTGCAGAGTGGACGCCGCCATCAGCGGTCGGCTGCGCGACTTCTGTGTGCGTATCCCTGAGCCGCTCTCATCATCGCTCCGCGTCATTCTGCCATGCGAAGACGGACCCGCTGAGCAAGTCGGTCGTGATGACGTTATTGCGCGCGTGAAGCCAGCTCCATATCCAGCCAGTGCTGATGCCGAAGTGCTGGTATCTATGTGCAGTGCGAGCGATGACCATCTCAAGCACAATGCCAACTCGCCCGTCATCACGCCGTCCATGTGGGAAGATGCCCGCGCGCTAACGGACCTCGACACGCTCTACGGTTTTGACGTGCGCTTTTTGCTGCAGTCACACAATGGCATAGTAGCGCGTATGGCAGATGAGAATGAGGATTCTGTGAATGCCATCATTGCCAGAGCACCAGCGTTCAGCGATCTGCGGTGCACGCAGCTGATGATGCGCAGCTACGGCATCCTACAGTCAGGCAATAGCGGCAGCAGCAGCTCAGTGGAGAGATTCGAGTCATTTGCTACTGAAACAAGCGGCGCAAGTGAAGCAATGGAAGAGCATCCGCGGTCGTACATTTCGCTCGGCAAAGCACAAAAGAAGCGCTGGGCAGACGAGCGCCTGGCTTCTGGCCAAGAGCTGGCGGGCAAAGGACGCATGAAGGACGCGCTGACCGAGTTCTCGAGCTGTCTTACGCTCGAAAAAGAGCACGTTGGCGCATTTTTCGCGAGAGCCGAGGCGTTTGCGTCGCTGCAGCACTTTCCCGACGCGATTCGAGATCTGGAGATGGTGAGACGACTGGACCCGGCGTTCCCAGGTCTCGATGAAGCGCTCGCGCGCGCGCGAAGCAAGCTCAAGCACTCACGTCATGCAGAGATTCCCAGTTCGCTGGTGGGTCTGAGAGATACTTCTATTGCTGCGCCAGGAAGCTATTCGTTCAAGAGCCGATCGAAATTGAAAGCGCACTCAGACGGGTATTCCAAGGACGCCACTACGAAGTGCAGAGGAGAGAAAGCGGCGAATACAAAGAATCCGAGTCAAGACGACGACAGCAGACTTGTCCGTCGTTCTCGGTCTTCATCGTCATCTCTATCGAAACCAAGAGCAGCAGCTGCAACATCAGACCAACACCAGAGCAAGAAGAAGGAACTCGAGAGAGATCGGCTGCGTCGGCTCCTGGAGGAAGAAGTCGGAGGAGAAAGAGATATGAAGGAGAAGCGGCATCGCAGAAAGAAGTCAAGAAGAGCTCGCTATTCATCCGATGATGGCGAGGACGACAGCAGTGATGACGGCAGTATCAGAAAGAAGAGAAAGTCTTCGTCCTCATCAAAGAAGAAGAGGAAGAGGAAGCGGAAGCACGACGAGAAGCGTGAGCAATCGTCGCGAAAGAGCGCCAAGAAGAAGCATAGAAGACGCCATCGCAGTAGCGACGGCTCGTCCTCGGATAGCAGCAGCGATAGCGACAGCTTGAGTGGTAGCGACCGAAACAGAAAACGTAGCCGAAAGCAGAAGAAGAAACACAGTCGCCATAGTAGCAGACGTGACAGAAGTGCAAGTCACGGTCATGGTGGGGAGAATAGCAACGACGCGTCTACGAAAGAAGCGGAGCCACATCCGATTCTCGCCCGCCAGCGACACCACATCTGGAACTAAAAACTGATGACCAGAAACTAGAATTAACCCACTGTCCTCAGTACTATCATATATTCACTACATTACAACACAATGGTCATGTCCTGCTCCGTGGTGTTGAGATCCTCAAGCTTCACACTTGCGCCGCTCAGGTGCGCGAACTGCAGCGCTGGACACGACACTTTGAGGTGCTGCATCTCGATCTGGTTGCAGCCAACAAGACTCAGCGCCTGGAGCGACTCGGCGCGGAGGAACAAGTGCGTCATTGCCTTGAGGTACGAGAGGTCCACGCTCTGGACCTTCCCTAGATCCAGGATCACGTGCTGGAGCTCCACGCAGAGCGACAGGTTCAGATTCTCCAGCGACCGGGACGCCACGTGCACTCGTTCCAGCCCGTGGCAGCTCTTGAGGTCCAGCGTCTTGAGGCTCGGCAGCTCCATTGGGTCGATCAGCACTTGTGTAACGGCGCCGCAGTTTGCCAAACTCAGCACCTGTAGTGGCAATGAGGCGCTCTTCACGAGCGTGTGCTTGATCAAGTGATGCACATGTAGTGCGCTGAGCACCTGGGACTCGATGCGCAGCTCCTGGAGCATTGGGAAATGGGTCTCAGCGCCAAATTGTGTGAAGAAGCAGTTCTGGATGCTCAGATGCCGCAGTCTTGGACATTCAATCGTCGGTGTCTTGATCTGGTAGCAGTGTGTGATGACGAGCGACTTGAGCGTTGTGCTGCATCTCTGCGAGCAGAGGAGCACGTGCGCGTCTTTCAGGTACCACACAGTCGACAGTGTGAGCGCTCGCAGCTGCGTCCATTTGCCAGCAATGCACTCTAAAGCATGGTGCAGCGCTTCATCTGGCAGCTTGCATCCGTGTAGTGTAAATGTGGTCACGTGCGGGAAATACGTCGCGAGCAGTGGGAGCGCGCGCGGGTCATTCAGCTTTGTACCCACGAGCTCAAGCGTGTGCAGCGGCAGGATGCGCAGGCAGCTGCAGTTCACAGCACGCAGCGCCAGCAGGTCCCGAACGCTCAGGAACGTGTTGATAAATGTCAGTGGCACAGGCGCGTCCAGAGACGCCGCCACTGTCGCTGCTGCTGCTGCCCCAACAGAAGATGAGGTGGTGACTTTCTGCGTCATTTGCTTTGGAGCTCGCTTTTGAAAATGACAACTGAAGCATTCGCTTGATTCGTTCGTTGTGGCTGTTTTGGCACTGGTTTCAGATTGAGACTTAGATTGTTATTGAATCTGATTCTGTCTGAGTCCTATGCCAATCAAAAGATCGCACCTTTTCGAAACAAAAAAAAATCTCAAAGCACAAAGAACGAATGAAGCGGCTGCTGCGAACGGAGGGCTCCAAGAGCGTCAAGATGATGCAAAGGTGACCGCTGCTGTTGCTGCTGCTGCTTGCGCTGGTCGCGCTGTTGTTAGCGATTGTAGAGAACGCAGCAGCCGTTAGGGGTGGCGTGCACCACGGGCTGGAACTTGGTGCGGTATCCCCCGTCGCGCTCAAGGTCCGCGAGATCGCAGTGGACGAGACGGCGCGAGAGCAGCAGTCGGGGCTGCTTTACCAGTGAGCGCTAAGGCTACACAACGAGGTGTGTACACACTCTGCTCTGTATCACAGACACTTACTTTTTTACTCAAGAACTTTCTGCTTGACTCTGGTTTTCACAATGACAGAACAAGATCGCTGCAGCGATCCCGTTTGCCGAACGCGCTGCTGCTCTCGTGCACAAAGTGCCGTGTCTGTATTTTCTGGCGCAAGCGAGTGAGAAGCTGGGCGAATATGACATCGCGCTTCGGTACTTTCGACGCGCGCTCGAGGTCTCTGACGCCTGTGAGGTTGTCCCCAACGACCAGGAGTACTGGCTCAGCTTCAACTACGCGGAGCTGCTCACTAAGCGTATCATCCCTCGCGTTACGTCAGGACAGGACGAGGTCGGTGCACTCAAAGCCCAGGCAGCCCAGCACTACCAGCGAGCTTTGGCTGCAGATCTCTCTGAGCACAACGCTACCGCTAGTGGGAGCACCCACAACTCCTCCACATTCGCTGCTCGCATAATCCGCAATCGCTTCCGCGTGCTCAACACCATCGGCGTACTGCTCAGCGGCTTAAGTTGCTTCGAAGGCTCACTTCAGTTTTTCGAGCAGGCGGTAGAACTGAAGCCGACAGCTGTGCAGCCGCTGGGCAACCTGGCGCTGTCACTGACGAGCCTCGGGCGACAAGACACTGCGCTGCGGTTCAACGGGCGAGCGCTGGAACTAGACTCCGACCAGCCACTCTTGCTGCACAATATGGGGCTGATCCTGCCAAGTCTTGATAGAAGTGACGAAGCGGTTGGGTTTTGGGAGCGATCCCACGAGCTCAACTCGACCGAGACTGAGACCACCCTCAACTTGACCGAGACCGAGACCACCAGCGCGATCGCAGGATACTACTACTCTCACAAAGGCGACATGCAGAAAACGCGCGCGTACTTGCAGCGAGCGCAGCAGCTCGCGCTGACTGCATTAGCGAAAGACCCAAGTCAACATCGTACAATCGTCGCGTACAGTACGAATCGACTGCGGATCGCAAACGCGCAGCTTCCGTATCTGTACCAGTTTGGCGACGAGATCCTGGAGGCTCGAGCCAAGTGCACTGCACTGCTGCACGATTTGCTCAATGATCCGAGCCTGAGTCTCCCAGATCCGTTCACAACTGCAAGCATCGGTGGGCTGGGCTACTTCGAGGTCTACCAGGGCTTCAACGACGTCGCCATCCGATCACAGCAGGCGCAGATCTACCGACGAGGCCCGCCGGTGCTGCCGTTCACGGCGCCGCATGTGGTCAAGGGTCGTCACAAAACCCACCACTTCCCACGTCTCGCTGGCTTATCGAGACTCAACGGCAACGATGATGCAGTGATTCACGCCGAGCACAGGAAGATTCGCGTCGGCTTCCACTCAGGATTTATGCGTCACCACTCGGTCGGGCTTCTCACGCAGGGCGTGATCGCGAAGCTGCCTCGCGACGCCTTCGAAGTGATTGTGGCCCTCTACGAAGCGAATTTGAAGGACGAGCTCACGGAAAGAGTGCTCCGGAGCGCTGACCGCGTCGTGTTCCTAGGCAATACCCTCCAAGCCGCGCAGCAGCAAATCGCGGAGCTTGAGCTGGACGTGCTAGTGTTCACAGAGATCGGCATGGACCTGCAAACATACTTTCTCGCCTTTTCGAGACTGGCGCTTCGCACGGCGGTCTTTTGGGGCCACGCGGTCACAGGCGGCATCGATACGGTGGACTACTTTATCTCGTCCAAGCTGCTTCAGCACGATGCTAATACTGAAGGTGACGATGAGGTTGGGAATGCGGACACTTACGAGCAGCAGCAGCTGAAGTACATCGAATGTGTCTACGAGATGAACCACCTCACAACCTATTTTTTTGTCACCGACGCCAACCGAAGTCCATTCGGTCCCGCTTGAAGCCACGATTCAGAGCTGTCAAGACACACTCCGCGAATCACTGGGGCGGCCCAGCAAGCAAGTGCTGGAGACGATGTTCCTCGTCCCACAGACGCTCTTCAAGCTGCACTCAGGCTTTGATATCCTCATTGAGCGAGTCCTCTCCCATCTGCCACACACAGCGTTCCTGGCAGTGCTCATGGGTACAAATCCTAGCTCGCAGACGATATTCGAGCGCGGTGGTGGCGCACTTTGTCTCCGCAGGTCTACAAGCGCATCTATTTCATCCGAGTACTCAACACCAGCGAGTTCATGGACGTCTGCGCGATGGCCGACATTGTGCTCGACCCATCCCCCCGTCGGTGGCGGCTGCAGCAGCTTGGAGATCTCCGCCGTGGGCACACCGATCGTCATGCTCGCGCCCCGCATGACGATCCTACAGCTCACCGCCGCGATGTACAAAGTCATGGGCTTCCAAGACCTGATCGTGCTCATGGAGAACGAGTTTGTGCATCTCGCAGTGCAGCTGGCGCTCGATCCAGAACTGTGTGGGTACTTCAGGAGACTCATTCTCGAAAACAACCGGAAACTGTACAAGAGCGAGCTAGTGGTTCACGAATGGACGCAGTTCTTGGCCGATATCCTGGCAGCGAAGCCCCCTACTGAGCGGATTGACAAATTGGCGCCTCTATCGCAAGCAGAGTGTCCACACTTTCCCTTACAACATTCTAGTGCTTCACTTCCACACCAGCAACACCAAGACCGAGAAGACGAGCCGTTCTTTGCCTTCCACATGCATGTCGTGGGGCAAACGAATGGCGACGGACCCAACAAGAACGGATTCTTTCTCCAGCTGCAGTCCGTGGACGACGATCCGTTCACGACTGCGAGGCACTTTATCGTGCGCCTTGGCTCCGAGTTGGACTGGCTGCAAGAAAACACCACGGAGAAGATGCTCTGGAACGCCAAGCGCCGCTGTAGCAGCCTGTCGTGACCGTGTTTAATATCCCGGCAGCAGCCAGCGACGACGTTCTCATCAGAGTGATGACTTCCGATCCCATGGAGATCCGCTTTGGTGATGATCTTCATCTCATCACAAGAGCGCACCTTCAGCGGCAGCTCAAGCGAAACAATCAAGCCGCTCTCGATAGTGGCGCCATCAGTGCAGAAGACCAACAGCTGCTTTTGCACCACACTCTTGAGTCTCTCATGTACCTGCTGTCAGAGCACAGCTCACCTGAGTGGCTCGCAGCGCGATCATTTTCTCTGAAGAACCGATTTGCGATCCACAGCAAGTCGCAGTTGAACGAAAACTGCGTGACGCTCTTGATCACCACATGCAAGCGCCTTGCGCTCTTTCCCCACACGATCGACTCACTGGAGCGCGCCCTTGGGATCTCAGACTCGACTGGCGACGATGGCAGTAAGGGCCGCGGTTGGTCGAAGTGGTTTTGCCACATCCTGGTGATCGACGACAACTCGTCGGAGGCTGATCGACTCGCGATGCAGGCGCGTGTGCCCAATGACAGCTTCCAGTTCTACTTCAAGACGCCCGAGCAGCGCGCCACGCCAAGTCGCTCAACCTTGCGCTCCAGTTGATCAGATCGCGGTACGTGATATGTCTGGAAGACGACTGGGAGTTCCAAGTCCACGACAAGCAGTTTCTGCTGGACGCGCTGGCAATCCTTCGCGCGCGCAGAACGAGTTTGTACAAGCCGCTCGCGCTCGTGTTGCTCAACGACCAGTACGGGGGCTAGGAACGAAGCCTCACCGAGTTCTCGAGTGATAAAAACAGCGGCCATGGTCGCAGGATCCGGTATTTCCTTCAAGAGTTCGCAGATGTGGACCCATCCCACACGTTCTCCTTCTGGCCGGGCTTCTCGCTCAACCCAGGTGTGTGGGACCTCCACGCTATCTTGCACGCGGTCGACGAGCGCAATAGCAGCTGCGTCACGGATGGTGAAACCTCCACGCCATTACCACTACCATCGAGACGCATTTTCGATGAGGACTCAAACATTTTCGAGCAGCTGTTCGCCGCCAGCGTGTGGAGAAACGGGCTGCGCGTCGCGTTCCTCGCCGAGGGGCACGTGGTGCACATCGGCACGCCTGCAGGCTCGAACGCCTCGGCGTACGTGCCCAACGGTCTGCCGCGGCGCTTTGATGTCCCGGCGACGGTGTGGGCCAATGCTGCTTTTCCATAATGGGTCCCGTCCAATTGACGAACTCTGCGTCTACCAGCGGCGCTCAGCAATGAAGACAGTGCGAGAGCTACGCTTGTTCTAGTTAGCACACAGGGGTGTAATGTACATACGCAGAGCTATAGTGGTTAGTTGGTGTTGACTTAACAAGGAGACCGACCACAAGCAATAAACAATATTAAGACGCAGGCTCCTATGGTGCTGCTGGTGCTGGATACGCGTTGACAAACTCTTGTAGGATGTTGCGTTGCTTGGGGTGCAGACTCACGTGCGGCCGCTTCGTGCGCGTGAACGCAATCGCGTCCTCGAGGCTCATGCCGCGGTGGCTCACGAGGAACGCGACCACGACCACCGTGCTGCGTCCGCGTCCGGCCTTGCAATGCACGTACGTCGTCTTCTTGTGGACGTCCACCTGCGAGTGGATGAATTCGACGCAGCGGTGGATCGTCTCCACTGTCGGCGCCGAAAAGTCCATCGTCGCGCCAAAGCACTGCGCCACATCGGCATCGTGCCACTCCTCTATCGTGGTATCAAGAGGTACTAGTTGTTAGGATAGTTTCGGAGAGTAGGTGCAGTTTAACGAGATGGTGCACAGTACGTACGAGGAGAGATCGGGGTCGCAATGAGGTTGGGCAGGAGCTCGAACGGCTGGTTCATCGTCACGATGGCGCGAACACCTTCTTCCTGAGTCAGCTACATAACGCGCATACACATGCACGCCATGGAGAATCATCAAGGACATGCGCAGATGGTACTTGTGCCTATCATCCATTCATGCTGGAGAAAGTAACACGTTTGCTTGCTTACTTGCGGCAAGTGCTGCTTCTCGCGCAGTGGCAGAGCGCCGAGCAGCAGCAGTGGTTCGACGCGACTCCACCACGGACGCCGTCGCTCATGATGCAGCGCGAGGTTGTAGAGCAGCGACACGTGGAAAAGCTGGGAGATGCAACGAGAGGAACCGCGTCAATACAAAAAATACTCACAAGTGCACCCAATGTATGTGCATTCAAGAAGCTTTCTATGAAGAGTAAGCGCAAGCGCAGAACGTACGATGTCAGTGTTCCTTGCTGCCGCCCCCGTTTTGTCAGTGCCATCACTACTATCGCTCGGTGGCTCTCGCGGCTTGTGTGGCCCATGGGGCGGTGGCTCCTTCATCGTGGACATCTTCTTCTCTTCTCGCTCGTGCGCGTTGACAATGAATTCATGTTCTCGATTTGAACTGACAAGCATCCAAAATAACATTTGTGCCCAATGGCGGTAACCCGGGTTACCACTGTAACCTGGGTGTGCGCGGATTGTTGTAGCTTTGTCAATATTTCACAAACACAAGTGAAAGTAGGTGGAAAATGACAGTCTCACCAA